>CANASO010000009.1:0-22713 GCA_947363495.1 Euzophera pinguis
TGACAGATTGGCATCAGCAATCGAACAGAATAATAAAAACATACAAGAACTTAAAGAAAAATTCGATTGGCAAAACAACATGCAGGTAAAACCCAGGACCTCGGAAAGGGAGGAAACGAGAGGCCAGAGAAAACCGGTACAGGATACTCTGCATTCTGTGATAATTACCGCGAAAGAGAATAAATACACAGGAGAACAGGTATTGGACCAAATAAGAGAAGCAGTTGGAGCACAGGATGGAGAGGTACGAGTGGAGAAAGTGAGGAAGGCCAGAGACCAGAAAATAATTGTAGGCTGTAAAACGGAAGAGGACAGAAATAGGTTAAAGAAGAAAATATTAGAGACAGATCACCTCCAGGTCGAAGAGGTCCAAAATCGGGATCCACTAATAATCCTAAAAAATGTGGTAAAGAAAAACACAGATGACGACATCATAAAAAGTATAAGTAACCAAAATAAAAAAGTACTTAATAATATTAGCCCGAACGACCTTAGAATTGAGGTTAGATTTAGGAAAACAGCCCGAAATCAACTTTTAAACCACTTTGTACTGAGGGTATCTCCAAAAATCTGGAAGAGGGTAGTAGAGGTTGGCACAATACACATAGGTATGCAACGGATACACGTTGAGGATTACTCCCCCGTTATCCAATGCTCCATGTGTTTGGGGTACGGACACGGGAAAAAATTTTGCAAAACAAAGACGGAAAAATGCAGCCACTGCGGAGAAGACCATAAAAAGGAGAAGTGCCCAGGATACCTCGCGGGAGCGTCCCCGTCCTGCCTGAACTGCACCAAGGAAGAAAATGGCACCACAAATCATAATGCGTTTAGCCAAGAGTGTCGGGTCAGGCAGAGATGGGACGCTCTGGCGAGGTCCAAAGTAGCGTACAATTAAGGCAAAACAAGCACTGCATAAACTCTGGAGTCCCGCGCTGAAGCCTATCGACGTTCAAGATGTTAAACATCGGGAACCCGATGCTGAGGAATCAGCGTGGGTTCAAATACAAATCATGCAGACAACAAGTGCCTAAAGCGAGGACTCTGCACCAGCAGATAAATATCTAACTGGTGCAAAGACTGTAGGAGTGTAAGTGTAGTGAAGTGTAAGTTTGAACAGTGTAAACAATGACAATAATTGGATTTTACAAATCGTTTAGTGTAACAGGATAACAAACAACAAGGCTATTCAAGGTCAGTACAAAATCTAATTATGATAAAACTGTATAGGGATGTAAAAAACATAAAATTGATAGTCAAAGCAAATACACAAGTGTAAACAACATAAATAAGTTAACGAGCTATCAAAAATAAAATACATAAACTAGCACACAAAAAATAGTTATATATTTGAAATGTAAATATAAAATAAAAAACAGGTGTTATCGTTAAAATAAAAACATAGTGTAAATGACTAGATTATAGATTGTGTAAACAAAAGAGTATAATATCAAAGCTAAAAATATGACAAACTAAGAACAATTAGTAATAAGTAGGACATTTTATGTATCCACAAGTAAAATAAATGTTTATCGAGATCTGTGATTCACATAAACACTCTTAAAAGTACATAGTTACAAATAGTGTTATGATGTAAACAAAATATTTATAAGGAAGTGACAACAATAGAAAGTATTGAAATAACTTGATGACATAAACTAAATAAGTATTATAAATGTTTTAAAGTTAAGATTAGCACAGTAATTAATTGTAACTGACTATGTAAATAATACATAAAGGAATTTAATAATGAGACAACAATCCATTGTAAGGAGAGCGAATAATAACATGACTTATAAATAATAAAGTAGGAATTTTAGTAGATTAAAAGTTATAACAAACTATGTAAATAATACATAAATGATATTTGATAACGTGACAACAATTGTTAAGTAATAACATGACGTACAATTAGTAATGTCAGATAATTTATTTTGGTGAACAATATGACGGTAGCTGAAAAAATTATTTTCTGTCTAGAATTATTTACGTTAAGAACACAATAAACAAATGAAAAATTGTATGCAATTACGAAAAAGACTAGAAATAAGGCAATTAATATACAAGAACAATTTAAAATTGTAAACAAATTATGTAAATGTGAAAATTAATATCGTTGAATGCCAAATGTCTGAAATAATTATGAAATTATAAATAATAATTAGTGAAATGTAAAAACAAATGTAAACAAATAACAAGCATGAAAATTGATTATAGTTAAGAAGTTTATACCAGTAAACACTTTGTTCAGTACATAACAAATATTGTAAATAATTAAATCGAACAAGACTTAGTATTAGAAGACAAGTATTGTCAACAAAACAAAATAAATGTATTAGAATAAGTATAAAAATTAGAAATCATGTAAATAAAGGTGCCAAGACTTGACCGTGGCAGTGCTACTGGCAATAAACTCCCTTCAGGTGCGGTTTTAACACCTGGAGGAAACATTAAAAAAAAAAAAAAAAAAAAAACCTAACCTAACCTAACCTAACCTAACCTAACCTAACCTAACCTAACCTAACCTAACCTAACCTAACCTAACCTAACCTAACCTAACCTAACCTAACCTAACCTAACCTAACCTAACCTAACCTAACCTAACCTAACCTAACCTAACCTAACCTAACCTAACCTAACCTAACCTAACCTAACCTAACCTAACCTAACCTAACCTAACCTAACCTAACCTAACCTAACCTAACCTAACCTAACCTAACCTAACCTAACCTAACCTAACCTAACCTAACCTAACCTAACCTAACCTAACCTAACCTAACCTAACCTAACCTAACCTAACCTAACCTAACCTAACCTAACCTAACCTAACCTAACCTAACCTAACCTAACCTAACCTAACCTAACCTAACCTAACCTAACCTAACCTAACCTAACCTAACCTAACCTAACCTAACCTAACCTAACCTAACCTAACCTAACCTAACCTAACCTAACCTAACCTAACCTAACCTAACCTAACCTAACCTAACCTAACCTAACCTAACCTAACCTAACCTAACCTAACCTAACCTAACCTAACCTAACCTAACCTAACCTAACCTAACCTAACCTAACCTAACCTAACCTAACCTAACCTAACCTAACCTAACCTAACCTAACCTAACCTAACCTAACCTAACCTAACCTAACCTAACCTAACCTAACCTAACCTAACCTAACCTAACCTAACCTAACCTAACCTAACCTAACCTAACCTAACCTAACCTAACCTAACCTAACCTAACCTAACCTAACCTAACCTAACCTAACCTAACCTAACCTAACCTAACCTAACCTAACCTAACCTAACCTAACCTAACCTAACCTAACCTAACCTAACCTAACCTAACCTAACCTAACCTAACCTAACCTAACCTAACCTAACCTAACCTAACCTAACCTAACCTAACCTAACCTAACCTAACCTAACCTAACCTAACCTAACCTAACCTAACCTAACCTAACCTAACCTAACCTAACCTAACCTAACCTAACCTAACCTAACCTAACCTAACCTAACCTAACCTAACCTAACCTAACCTAACCTAACCTAACCTAACCTAACCTAACCTAACCTAACCTAACCTAACCTAACCTAACCTAACCTAACCTAACCTAACCTAACCTAACCTAACCTAACCTAACCTAACCTAACCTAACCTAACCTAACCTAACCTAACCTAACCTAACCTAACCTAACCTAACCTAACCTAACCTAACCTAACCTAACCTAACCTAACCTAACCTAACCTAACCTAACCTAACCTAACCTAACCTAACCTAACCTAACCTAACCTAACCTAACCTAACCTAACCTAACCTAACCTAACCTAACCTAACCTAACCTAACCTAACCTAACCTAACCTAACCTAACCTAACCTAACCTAACCTAACCTAACCTAACCTAACCTAACCTAACCTAACCTAACCTAACCTAACCTAACCTAACCTAACCTAACCTAACCTAACCTAACCTAACCTAACCTAACCTAACCTAACCTAACCTAACCTAACCTAACCTAACCTAACCTAACCTAACCTAACCTAACCTAACCTAACCTAACCTAACCTAACCTAACCTAACCTAACCTAACCTAACCTAACCTAACCTAACCTAACCTAACCTAACCTAACCTAACCTAACCTAACCTAACCTAACCTAACCTAACCTAACCTAACCTAACCTAACCTAACCTAACCTAACCTAACCTAACCTAACCTAACCTAACCTAACCTAACCTAACCTAACCTAACCTAACCTAACCTAACCTAACCTAACCTAACCTAACCTAACCTAACCTAACCTAACCTAACCTAACCTAACCTAACCTAACCTAACCTAACCTAACCTAACCTAACCTAACCTAACCTAACCTAACCTAACCTAACCTAACCTAACCTAACCTAACCTAACCTAACCTAACCTAACCTAACCTAACCTAACCTAACCTAACCTAACCTAACCTAACCTAACCTAACCTAACCTAACCTAACCTAACCTAACCTAACCTAACCTAACCTAACCTAACCTAACCTAACCTAACCTAACCTAACCTAACCTAACCTAACCTAACCTAACCTAACCTAACCTAACCTAACCTAACCTAACCTAACCTAACCTAACCTAACCTAACCTAACCTAACCTAACCTAACCTAACCTAACCTAACCTAACCTAACCTAACCTAACCTAACCTAACCTAACCTAACCTAACCTAACCTAACCTAACCTAACCTAACCTAACCTAACCTAACCTAACCTAACCTAACCTAACCTAACCTAACCTAACCTAACCTAACCTAACCTAACCTAACCTAACCTAACCTAACCTAACCTAACCTAACCTAACCTAACCTAACCTAACCTAACCTAACCTAACCTAACCTAACCTAACCTAACCTAACCTAACCTAACCTAACCTAACCTAACCTAACCTAACCTAACCTAACCTAACCTAACCTAACCTAACCTAACCTAACCTAACCTAACCTAACCTAACCTAACCTAACCTAACCTAACCTAACCTAACCTAACCTAACCTAACCTAACCTAACCTAACCTAACCTAACCTAACCTAACCTAACCTAACCTAACCTAACCTAACCTAACCTAACCTAACCTAACCCAGTTGCGTTCTGACCGCAGTCACGAACGCCACGAATTTTAGCCGCTCCGCGCTCGAAAAATCGCAAAAATAGTGTCTTGAGTGCAAATATATAAGTGCAATATATCTTTACATTCGCGCTAACGAGTGCTTCCTAAAGGTGAAAAAATTTTTAAAATCTAAGTGTGCTACGGGAAGTTATCGCGAGAACAAGGATTTTTTGCAGTCGTTGTTGTGAGGTTAGATCCACAAAAGTCTCGAAACTTATCGGGAACTTTACGTACTAAAACTGTGGAAGTGTTTGTGGTCATCGTACGTGTTGCCTGTAAAAATTTAGGATTTTCTGGATCAGCATTAGTGGAGCTGGAGTGGTATCTTTAGCGGCCTCAACCGCAGAGTTAACTTGGCGGCCCTAAGCCATTAATTGACAGGAAGTGGCATATTGGCAATACTAAATCCCGACTCTCCTGTCTTTGGCCGTCAGGTTGATATAGGTCACACCGGGGGGAACTGAGACTGCGGCTCTCCAGTGAGCGGGGAATTCGGGCGGACGTGAAAAGTCCCAGATATCCGCCATTCCAGGAGCTTTTGCGCGTCCGGGAAGACCAGGAGGACTCCGGCTCATACATCATCCTGTGGGTGCTATTGGGTGAGGCCACCCACCAAAAAACCGGGAGCATCCGACTTGCAGGGAAGGAGATACATGCAAAAAAGCTCTCAACCAATCAGCGGTTTTTAGCTTTACGCGGCGGAACCCCGATAGCTGGGACAACCCCTCCCCGGAGGGAGACGCCCGGGACTTTGGACCATCAGGGAAAGCCGGAACCATCAAAATCGGAGCAGCCAAACCTTCTCTGCAGCCTTCTGAGTGCCCGGGACGATAGGGTTTCCGTCTTTCGCGTCTTCCTGTGCCTGTGGGAATAGCGGTGCGTGCTCTGATTGTGTTGCGAAAGGTGTGCCGTTATTAGGAGCAGCCACAAACCAGGTTTCGGGACCCTGCGACGTCGGGTGAAGGAGCTACAGCGAGAGAACCAGTTCGGCCAATCAGCAGTTTTTTGCCGATTCCAGCCGAACCCTCGGGATTCGCTTGCTGCCGCTCCGGAGGTCGACGCGCCGAGCCGGGAGGGAGCTGGAGGCGCCTGTACGGTGTTCCCACTGCCCCCCGAACGCCTGCTACAGCTGATTTTCTCCACGAATCCTGAGGAAGGCCAACTTTGAGGCGGCCTGCGCCGGGAGCCGGGAGTCCTGCGGGATAGATAAGAGGTGGGATCTGTAGGCAATTTAATTGACTATTTTTGGCCCAAAAATGGTAATTTTAGCTCAAAGGGTTAATTTACTGTGAATTTTTAATTGAGGGAAGTGAATCGAGAAAAATTTTGTTTCATTTTGTTTCACTTCGCTTACACCAAGAGGGGTCACTCAAACCAAAAAATTGTACACACAGCGCCACCTCGTAGTGAGTTTCGACACTACATAGGTGAATAAAGTGTAACTTTTTATGTAAAAACTTTTTTATATTCGATTAATAAATAGTTTTGGCCGCCCATATTTAATGTTTGGAAATTTCTTAGTTAAAATTAATTAAAAGAATCAAAATTTTCTCATTTTTCGAAAAATTTCAATAAAAAATTTATTATTTCTCTTTTCCTTTTAACCAAAATTCAAAATCAAAGCTTGTGTAAGCTAGAATATATAACTGGGCCAGTAGCAGAAAGAAATCTCATAAAAAATTTTTTACATACAGGTAGCGCCACCTGGGAGTGTGTTTCAGTACTTAACATAGAATGAAAACATCATAGACTAGTGCTGAGGGCCCCTTCGAACAGAATTTTGTTTGCGGAAATCCTAGGCAGAAATTTCGGTTGGGCTGACGCCGGAAGATTGTCCGGGGCGTCGCGACGACCAGAAAGGTCCCTTGTACCGTGTATCTGCGGCGTCTAGTTTCGGAGATAATTAAGAGGTAGCTTATAGTTGGGTCGGCAACGTCGCAAAACTTTGAGCGCCTATATCTCCGGCCCTGGTCGTCGTAGGGACTTGGGACTTGGACTGTGGGTCTCAGCACGCTCGGCGCTGTGTTCCTGCGGGGGTCCGGTCGGGGTTGAGCCTTGGCAGCCATCTTGTCCCCTTTTGTTTTTACCAAAAAATCCCATATCTTGGCTGTCCGAGGTCGTAGAAGCCTGGGGTTTTCAGAATAGTCATAGACAACAGGAGCTCTTCCGAGCAACATAGAGACTGACTCTATATAGAGTCACCGACATATAGAGTCTAGAGAAAACTCTGTAAAAAACTATTCTGGAAGCCAGGGGGATAAATCAAGGTCCCTATACAATTAAATAAACTCTATATAGAGCTACTAAGTTACTTCACCCTGAACTATTATTTTATTCTTATTTTATTACTGTATTTAACTACCAGAATCGCTCTGGAGTGTGTTTACTTTTAAACTAAACTAGTATAAGGACAAATAGCGTAGATTGCGCTATTAATTATATAAATAGACGATTTACTTATTGGTAAACCTAATTATTAATTTTGAAACTTCTATTGAAATTTTTTCACTTCTTTACTTTTATTGGACAGTATACAGATATAATACTTTTACAAATCTTGTATACTCTGACTCATACTGCCACAATGTTTGTCTCAAGATCCCCATGTAAACCTGTGTCGCGAGAACCAGTGGAAAGCGGAAGGCAGAGCGTAGACAAAATAAAGGTCCATTTTGAGGGCAAGAGCAAAAGCGTAAGCCCCCAAGCGACCCCTACGACCAGTAAATTAACGAAGCGGGCCGGCCCCGTGGAAACTAAGACGTCAATCCCCAGGGATAAAGAGGTCTACGCAGAAATTTTTTCAAAGGCACCACCTGAAAAGGGATGTAGATCAATAGAGGCAAAGGGCCTTCTCAAACACGCCATCACCCACCTGGAAAACGCTAGAAACATAAAAACCACCATCAAGCAAGAGGTGGCGAAGGCTCTCCATAGATTCTGCAGACTGGTCCTGGATGCCGAATCAGAGAGAAAGGGTGTTCTTGGTTCGGCTCAGAAAAAAGAAACACCAAGCAAAGTGGTCGAAACCCGGGACCCTGGCTCTACTGAGGCGACCAAAGAAGGGATGAACACCTACGCTAAGAAAATAGAAGAGCACACCAGGCTCCTGGAAGAGAGTAAAAGAAACATGGCCGAGTTGAGGGATGAAATGGCTAGGCACAGGGAGGCCCTGAAGGGTGTGACCGAGGCTACCTACGCAAACGTAGCGGCTGGTCCCCCTCTAGGGGCTCCAAAAATAAACTCGCCAATCAGAGAGACCCTTCACTCGGTGGTGATAACATCTAAAGACGATGCAGACACTGGGGACAAAGTGCTGGAAAGGGTGAGGAAAGCAGTGGACGCTAAAGAAGGATGGATAGAGGTGAAAAGGGTGAGAAAGGCCAAAGATAGGAAGATAATAATAGGGGTAGGCACGAAAGAGGAGAGAGAAAAATTGAAGGAAAGGTTGGAAAGAGAGAAGGAACACCTTACAGTGGAAGAGACCAAGAATAAAGATCCCTTATTGATTCTGAGAGGCGTCCTTAATTACCATACGGATGATGACATCGAGAAGGCTCTGAAGAATCAAAACAGGCACTTATTCGATGGACTAGGGAAGGAAGAAGAAAATATAGAGTTTAGATACAGACGCAAGCTGAGAAATCCCCACAAATCCCACGTCATCATTAGGGTTTCCCCAAAACTGTGGCAGCGGGCAATAGCAAGAGGAGCGGTTAGGATAGACCTCCAGCGCATCGTGGTGGAGGACCAGACTCCGCTGGTACAGTGCACGCGCTGCCTTGCTTTTGGGCACGGAAAGCGTATCTGCACTGGGCCGGCGGACTTATGCGGCCACTGTGGCGGACCGCACCTAAAGGCAGAGTGCCCAGAATCGATGGCGGGGGCCCCTCCATGCTGCCGTAACTGTAAAAACTCTAACTATGAGGTAACCGACCACAATGCCTTCGATACCGAATGCCCAATCAGACGGAAATGGGACGCCATAGCCCGCTCGACTGTGGCGTATTGCTAAGGGCAGCCACGGCGGACAAAACTTCTATAGGTTCGCACAAGCGAACCTACAGAAGAAAATCTTGGCCACTAACGAACTGTTCGTCGAGGCAACAAACCGGAAAATCGCAGTTGCCCTTATCCAGGAGCCACACGTTGTGGCAGACTTGGGCATGGTAAGCAGAGCGGGGGTCCGCATCTTCCAGGCCAGTGGATCGAATATTGGTAGAGTAAAGGCAGCGATCGCAGTCTTCGACTCCGACCTGGAAATAACCCAACATCCAACGCTAACCACTGAAAATATAGTAGTAGTGGAAATTCGGACACTGGCTTGGAAGATTGCGGTCGTATCGTATTACTTTGAGCCAACCAAGCCCATCACACAATATATAGAGCAGCTCAAAACAGTCGCGGACACACTCCAAACTAGATATCTAATAATGGGTGGCGACGCAAATGCTAAAAATACGTGGTGGGGCAGCCCGAAAAACAACCACAGAGGGACAGAAATGGCGGGCGTAATGAACGAGATGGGACTCCACGTTCTAAACACAGGGTTGGTCCCGACTTTTGACACTATTAGGGACGGACAGAGGTTCCAGAGCTTCATCGATGTAACGGCGTGCTCGGCGGAGGCCATTAGTCTGGTGGACGACTGGAGAGTAGTGGAGAACTTGGTGAGCTCGGACCACAACGGCATAATATTTAATCTAAAGCTAAAGAAATCAAAGGGAATCACGGTTGAAAGAAGTACTAGGAGATATAACACCAGGAAGGCAAATTGGCATTTATTTGAGGAAAAATTTTTAGAGTTAAAAAATTCCGAAAACATAACACAAGCAAGAATTAAAGGTATCGAAAATGTAATACAGTTAGAGAAAACAGTAGATATAATAAACACAATAATCACAAAGAGCTGCGAAGCAGCAATCCCAAAGGTAAAGAAAAATGAGAAAATTACCTTACCGTGGTGGTCCGAAGAACTCGCCGAGATGAAAGCCGAAGTTGCCAGACGCCGAAGCAGGATCCGCAATGCGGCGCCTCACCGTAGAGCCGCCGTCGTCGGTGAATACCTGGAACAGAAAGACAAATATGAGAATGAGGTGGTAAAGGCCCAAACGGAGAGCTGGCGCGAATTCTGCAGCAAGCAGGAGCGCGAGACAGTTTGGGAGGGGATTTACCGGGTGCTTAACAAGACAACAAGAAGACAAGAAGACACCCCTCTACAAAGAGATGGGAAGGCGCTTGATATGGAAGGCTCTATACATCTAATGGCGGAAACATTTTACCCAGAAGATAATGAGGAAGGCGAAAACGCCCAACATAGAGCAGCGAGGAGGAAAGCTAAAGTGGTGAATGGACAAGAGCATAAGAACGAAATATGGGACCCTCCGTTCACTAAGGCTGAGCTGAAATCCGCAGCAGCTTCATTCAACCCCAAAAAAGCACCCGGTATAGACGGCTTTACGGCTGACATCTGTCTCAGGGTGATAGAGGGAGATCTCGATCTCTTTCTCGAGCTTATGAACAGGTGTCTGGCCCTGAGCTGTTTTCCCAAACAGTGGAAAGAGGCCTTGGTTATCCTGCTCCGTAAGCCAGGAAAGGAATCGTACACCTTGCCCAAATCATATAGGCCAATAGGCCTACTATCGATATTGGGCAAAATTTTAGAAAAAATGTTGGTCGCACGGTTGAAGCATTTTCTTCTGCCAAAAATGAGTACTCGTCAGTATGGGTTTATGCCACAGAGGAGTACGGAGGACGCGCTCTATGCCTTGAAACAACATATCGACGACAAATTAAAAAAGAAGAAGATAATAACGTTGATATCCCTGGACATAGAAGGCGCGTTCGACAACGCCTGGTGGCCAGCCATAGTGCTCCGATTGGCAGAGGAAAACTGCCCAATCAACCTCAGGAAAATGGTGGACAGCTACCTAAAAGATAGGAAGGTGACGATCAGATATGGGGGAGCGGAAAGGACGGCAAACACCACCAAGGGATGCGTTCAGGGATCGATTGCGGGACCGATCCTGTGGAACTTGTTGTTGGACCCACTCCTGCACAGACTGGAGGATATGGGTGTCTACGTTCAGGCTTTCGCGGACGATATCGTCATGGTGCTTGACGGTGAAGTGGCCCGTGAGATAGAGGCCCAGGCTGGTGAGACGCTTGCCCTTGTTGAGTCGTGGGGTGCTGGAAACAAGCTAAAATTCGCACCACAGAAAACCAAAGCGATGGTAATCACGAGAAAAATAAAATATGACACACCACGAATCAGCATGGGGGGCGTCGACGTCAGCATGGAGGCCGAAATCAAAATACTGGGCGTTATAATTGACGAGAAATTGACCTTCCGGCGGCACGTGAACTATGTCTGCGGAAAAGCCTTGGGGATTTACCGAAGACTTGCAAAGGCCGCAAAAACAGATTGGGGTCTGAATCCTGAGATCACACGCATCATATACACAGCAACCGTAGAACCTGTAATATTATACGCTGCCAGCATCTGGTCGGATGCTGCGGAAAAAACCTATATTAGAAAGCAACTGAACGCTGTTCAACGGGGCTTTGCCCAAAAAATTTGTAGGGCCTATCGTACGGTATCGCTGCACGCGGCCCTGGTGCTATCTGGTTTGCTCCCGCTTGATCTTCGGATACGTGAGGCTGCCTCACTGTACCGGATCAGGAGGGGGGCGCCAGTGCCGGGACTTGCGGGCAGGGAGATCGAGCGTGTGGCATCTGTCATTGGCTCCCCTCATCCAGTGGAGCGTATCGACCTGGAGTTTATCAGCCTGCTAAACCAGCAACAGGTGGACGAGAACATCAATTCTGATGTTCAAATCTACACCGACGGCAGCAAGGTTGGCGGGGGGGTCGGTGCCGCACTCTCCATTTGGAGAGACGGAGCCGAATCCAGACCAGTCAGGCTCTGTCTATCGGAGTATTGCTCGGTTTACCAGGCTGAGCTCCTGGCGATATGCGAAGCTACGAGGAGAGTCACGACACTTAGCGCCTCTTCTTTTGGAATCTACAGCGACTCTATGTCAGCCTTGCTAACGGTCGCTAACTCGAATTCCCTTCACCCACTAGCCATAACCGCTAGAAATAACATAAAAAACGCATTTCTACAGAACAAGACAGTAAAATTGTTCTGGGTAAAAGCCCATGCGGGACTCGAGGGGAACGAGAGAGCCGACCAACTGGCGAAGGAGGCCGCTGGGGGTTCCAAAAGAAAGGCAGACTACGACATGTGTCCAGTGTCGCACGCTAAACATGTCCTGCGACAAACGACCCTGGAAGACTGGGATCGCCGCTTTGATAGTGGCGAGACTGCTAGCGTAACTAAGCTGTTCTTTCCGACCGCGTCAGAGGCTTACAGGACCATACGGAAAATGAAAATAAGCGGTAGAGTGACTCAGGCGCTAACGGGCCACGGAGGCTTCGCGGGGTACCTGCATCGGTTCAAGTGCCGCGCGGAGCCTTCGTGCACGTGCGACGATGAAGTCGCCGAGACAATACCCCACATTCTGATTGAGTGCCCCATTTTTGCAAAGAGCAGGTATGAACTGGAACAGGAGATAAACCTTAAATTAACAATTGAGACTCTACCGAACATAGTGAAGAGTAAAGAATGCAACAGATTTATAGATTACTGCACAAAAATAGTAGAAATAGTAAATAAACGTCACAGTAATAAATTATGATATCTTAATATATAGTAATTATATTATAGTATACCATAAAAGTACAGAAGTAGAAAATGTAAATCCGTAAAAACAAAACATAGAAAATAAAATGAATTTAGATAATAATAAACATGTACAAGGGTAAATGTCCAAACAAATGTAACATAGATAATAAGTAATATATAAGCAAAAATGTAAAATGGTAAAGCATGCACACCAGTTGATAAGAAATAGACTTAAGAAAATTGTAACCAACAAATTGTAACCAAATAAATAGATAATGTCTTTCTGTATTTAGTACCCCACTATAGAAATTTAGTAAAATAAAATTGAAAAACATAATATCTAGATTAGTAAATAGACGGGAGTCCCACCCGTAAATAGGCATGAATGATAGATGAATGAAAGGTAAGGATGCGGTATGTCAGTACGAGATGGTAGTAAATGCGAGAAATGGTATGGAAACAGGCGCAGTATAGAATAGGCACCAATTTCATTGTGGTGGTAGTCGAAAATAAAAAAAAAAAAAAAAAAAAAAAAAAAAAAAAAAAAAAAAAAAAAACCTAACCTAACCTAACCTAACCTAACCTAACCTAACCTAACCTAACCTAACCTAACCTAACCTAACCTAACCTAACCTAACCTAACCTAACCTAACCTAACCTAACCTAACCTAACCTAACCTAACCTAACCTAACCTAACCTAACCTAACCTAACCTAACCTAACCTAACCTAACCTAACCTAACCTAACCTAACCTAACCTAACCTAACCTAACCTAACCTAACCTAACCTAACCTAACCTAACCTAACCTAACCTAACCTAACCTAACCTAACCTAACCTAACCTAACCTAACCTAACCTAACCTAACCTAACCTAACCTAACCTAACCTAACCTAACCTAACCTAACCTAACCTAACCTAACCTAACCTAACCTAACCTAACCTAACCTAACCTAACCTAACCTAACCTAACCTAACCTAACCAGTTGCGCTCTGACCGCCGTCACGAACGCCACGATTTTACAACGCTCCGCGCTCGAAAAATATCGAAAAACGGCAAATATCGTCGTATTCCAGTGAGTTGTACGTCAAAATACGCGTAATCACGTCAGTGAAGTGTCGGTGTATCTTGTGTTTTGATAGCTCCCTCGGGAGAACCGCTATAAGCCTAAAAGTGAATAATTAAAAATTTTTGAACTTTCAAACACGGATATCTCGGGAACGAGATCGATACCCCCTAATTCCTGGACTGCTATCCTGAGCGCCTTAAGGAGAACTACATCCCTGGTGATTTTTGGATTTTTCCGCCCAGGGGTTCCGGAGTTACCACAGAAAAACCAGTTTCTAACCTCAATTGGGAGGAAAAACAGGACGACTGAGGAAGATTCTGGAAGCGGCCCTGGATTGGGGACACCGAGCCCTTTCTAACGACGTATCGCACGCGAAGATCGGACAACCCCTTCATTAACAAAAAAGGTTTTTACTAGTCTTGGACTTTAACCCTTAAAAATTCCAGATTTAGATCGACAACCCCTAAATTTTATTGCTCTGAAATTAAGTTTGGAGGTCCAGCAACAAGCCTAGAGACTTCCAGATTTTTCTGGAACAAGGTTGTCGAGCTACAAATTTTTGAAGCTTGTAGGGAGACACGTGCCCGCCACGTGCATCCCTCAGGAACACTTGGGGACAAAGGACGACACTGCACCTGGACAGCCATCGACGCGCAGCATATGCTGAAAGAAAAAATTTTTAAATTCGGACTATATTGTGGCCACTATCGATTTTTTGAAATTTTTAACCTATAATTTTGTGTTTTTTGGCTTTAATTTAAAAAATTTATAGGAAAATATATATTTTAAAAATTATTATAAAATTCGTGGGTAAATTCCCTTTCAAACGAGCCCTCACACGGGGTGTTTATATAAAAAACCACGGGATTAATATTTTTCCGGGATATCTGGGTATCAACCCTAAGCAGAGCTACCCCTACAGAAAAAAATTTCTTAAAATAATTTGGTTCATTCTGAACTTTATAAAATTTTTTCCAAATTTTTAAACCAATTATAACATATAGAACCAATCATTTGAAATTAATTGCCGTCTCCAACTTTTCATCCCCCTTTTTTCCAAATTAATAGCGACCAACCCTTTTGATTTTAATAGTTCAAATTTATTTAAGCCCTAAGACATAGATAAATTGGTCAACTTAGGCTATCAACAAAATTTTTAAGAGTAATAGGAGGGAAGAAATTTCGTTTTTGGACTTATGGTTTTACCACCCTAGGTCCCCATAACGTTGTAACCCGGATATCTCGGAAACTAAGGGTCGTAGGACAAAAATAATATTTTTATCCTGGTCCCCCCCCCTTAAACCCCCCCCACACTAACGACTAGAGCGTTAGTCTTCGTACCCTCCACAATCATTTGGACGGAGTTTCATCCCCCTACCCCTAAAAACGCCCTTCGACTTAGAAAAATTTCAGGTGGCGGATAATATCTTCTTTCTGAGTTAAGGGCGTATCTTTGTGGAGGGCTCGAAGACAACCACAGTAGTGAAAGTCCCGAATCCGTAGGACCAAAATTGAGGGAGATACGAGGATTTGAAAAGTGTGGCGGCCATCTTGTCCGCCATCTTGGAAATCTTTATTCGGCCATATCTCGGCTCCCAGTAGGCCTACCGAGTCGGGACTTTTTATGCTATATAGGGCTCGACGGCGGCTCTCCAACGGAACTACACGGACGACTCTAGGTAGAGCCCAAGTAGAGTAAACTAGAAATTTTCCGTTTTTCATATTTTGTTTTGAATTTTATGATACCGGATTGGGCTATAGAGCACGTACATCTTGGGACTCTACGTAGAGCTTGACCGAAGTCGTCGGATCGATTCTACAGGCAACTTTGTAATCCAATTATATGCTTTGGACGCCTTATTTAGTAGGACTCTATGTAGAGCAATCCTTGATAACCTCTACCTAAGAGCTCAGACAAGGTCGATATATCGACACTTTCTCTTTGTTTCGTTTTTATTTGTCTTGTTTTATGCTTAGCCGATTGTGACCGATAGAGTATATCTTCTGTCGTATATACCCTGATTCTACATAGAGCTAAGTCACCTTTTAATTTTAGTTTTAATTATTAACAAACCTGACACGACCAAATATTGGGTGCTCGTAACACGAACTCTACAAGTAGAGTAATAAATCTTTAAAACTTCTACAAATTTCTACTTTATTACTCAACCTACCCAGTAGTCTGTCTTATTATTAATTGACTTTTTAATTTAAATCTAAATTATATTAAATATACTTATTATTATTTGGACGCATACCCCGACTAAAATGTATAGGACACCTAGCAAACCAGTAGCCCGTGACGGTGCTGATGCACGTGAATCCCCCTCAAAAACCGTCACAAAACCCCCTTCTAAAACTGCCGTCAAGTCTCCCCCTCTTCCAAAAACAATAACAAAATCGGTCAGACGCAGTATAGGCGAGTTCGAGACAGGATCCCTGGAACCTATCCTCGCATCTCCTATCGCTAAAAAGACAACGCAGGCGGGCCCTGCAGCCACAAAGACGAAAAGGACGCTATCGTACAACGAAGGCAAAAAAGATAATGAAGAGGGCAAAGACACCATGATGACGACACCACCCGAGACTCATAGCAACAACATGACGGAGGCCGAAGCCTATTACAATATAGCGAAAGATAACATAAATGCTGCCAGAAATCTAAACCGGGTGCTTAAGGAAAATGCACTCAGAGCCTTGGACAGTTTGTATGCTCTGACCAGGGATAAGGGAAGAGCAGCAGGAACTGACAGACAACTGGAAGCTACATTGGGAGGCTGCAGTCAATTGGGGACTGACCAAGTACTCGCCACCCGACTTGAAGAGCACACGAGACTCTTGTTAGAGCACAAAAAATCTATGGCCGAACTGACACAAAAAATGGAGAGACAGGAGGAATGCCTAAGAAAAGTAGCGGAGACAACTTGTGCTGGAGTCACATCGGGGCCACCGCCGGATGTAGAGAGAACAGCTCCAGCTCCATCAAGACGGACGCTGCACTCGGTGGTGGTCTCCTCTAAAGACCAACAAGACACAAGCGAGAATGTTTTAGAAAAGGTCAGGAAGGTCGTAGATGCAAAGGAAGGGTGGGTGGAAGTAAAAAGAGTACGGAAGGCGAAAGATAAAAAATTAGTTATTAGCCTTGAGACTAAAGAGGAAAGGAAAAAATTGAGGGAGAGATTGGAAACTGCAAAAGAAAGCCTAAATGTGGAAGAGGTAAAAAATAGAAACCCACTTCTAATACTGAAGGGAGTTATGTCTTACAACTCAGACGACGACATAAGGAAGGGCCTCCGGAACCAAAATAAAGACTTATTCAGGGAACTCGGAGAAGAGGAAAAGAAAATAGAGATCCGCTACCGACGCAAGGCGAGAAATCCACACACAAACAATGTGGTTATAAGTGTCACTCCCAAGGTGTGGCAAAGGGCTACCACAAAAGGCGGTATATACATAGACATGCAGCATGTCAGAGTAGAAGACCAGTCTCCGTTGGTGCAGTGCAGCTGTTGCCTTGGGTATGGCCACAGTAAGCGCTACTGCCCCGAAACAGTGGATCTATGTAGCCACTGTGGTGGACCCCACCTAAAAGCGGAGTGCCCTGACTGGCTGGCAGACGTACCGCCAAAATGTAGGAATTGCACAAAAGCAAAAATGGAAAATACTGAGCATAACGCGTTTGACCACAAGTGCACTGTGCGCCAAAAGTGGGACGCAATAGCAAGATCGACCGTTGCATATTGTTAAGGGCACCTCAAAGGGAATAAGCTTCTGTAGGTTTGCACAGGCAAACCTACAGAAGAAACAGCTTGCCACTAACGAAATTTACATCGAAGCGGAAAAGCGGAGGCTCACGGCGGCGCTTATACAGGAACCTTACGTGGATGATACCAAAAGAATGAGGAGTCGACCTGGAATGCGAGTCTTTCAAATGAACAAAAACAACGGCGACAGGGTCAAAGCAGCGATCGCAATTTTCGATCCGGAACTGACAGTCATTCAGCATCCAACACTGACAACCCTCAACACAGCCGTAGTCGAAATACAGACTAAAGACGGAAGACTTGCGTTGGTGTCATTCTACTACGAACCTAGCAAGCCGATAGAGCCGTACCTTGAGGAGATGAAGCGCATAGTAGATACGTTGAAGCCTAAATATATCTTGATAGGTGGAGATGGAAATGCGAAGAACTCCTGGTGGGGAAGCCCGAAAATCGATCACAGGGGTGTAGACATGGCGGGAACCCTCCACGAGTTGGGCCTTCACATCCTCAACACCGGTAATGTGCATACATTTGACACCATAAGAGGGGGAATCAGGTACAAAAGCTTTGTAGACGTAACAGCATGTTCAATGGACATGCTGGACCTCATCGAGGACTGGAGGGTTGACGAAGACCTGGTTAACTCCGACCACAATGGCATAACATTCAATTTAAAAACACAAAAGGAAAGAGGAATAGAAATAAAGAGAACAACTAGAATATATAACACTAAAAGAGCGGATTGGAACAAATTTGAAGAAAAAATCAAACAATTAAAAATACAACAGAAGCTAACATCTACAGTAATTAAAAATATTAAGAATAAACAGGGAATAAATGAAGCAGTAAACAAATTGAACACAATAATAACGGAGGCTTGCAATTATGCAATACCGAGGAAAAGAGTAAAAGAAAGACTAAACGTGCCATGGTGGTCGGAGAAACTGGGAACGATGAAGGCTGAAGTCACAAGGCTGAAGCGTCGAATCCGGTTCGCGGCGCCCACTCGGAGAGATGCAATCATAGATATGTACCTGGAACAAAAAAGGAAGTATGAAAGTGAGGCTGTGAAGGCTCAAACGGATAGCTGGAGAGAATTTTGCAACAAACAGGAAAGGGAAAGCGTATGGGATGGTATATACAGGGTTCTGAATAAAACAACAAGGCGGGATGAGGATATTCCCCTGGAAAGCGGAGGAACTGTCCTTGACATGAAAGGATCGGCGGAATTGTTTGCCAAAACCTTTTATCCAGGCGACTCTGAGGAAAACGATACCCAATTCCATAAAAGAGTAAGAAATAAAGTAGGCAGAATGGATGAAGGGGATCATTCGACAAGATGTGACCCTCCATTCACAATGCTCGAACTAACCTCTGCTATGGATTCGTTTAACCCAAAGAAGGCCCCGGGAAAAGATGGATATACCGCCGATATTTGTATCAAAGTCGTCAAAAGTGATCCCGAACTATTCCTGGAGTTGACAAATAAATGTTTAGCATATGGATGCTTCCCGGATTTGTGGAAGGAGGCGGTAGTCGTAATTCTGAAAAAACCTGGTAAAGACTCATACACAACGCCCAAATCCTACCGCCCTATTGGCCTCCTATCGATTCTGGGAAAAATCTACGAAAAGATGCTTGTCGCCCGATTAAAACACCATCTGCTTCCAAGGATGAGCCAACGCCAATACGGCTTTGTTCCGCAGAGAAGCACCGAGGACTCCCTCTATGCCCTAATGAAGCACATAAATAAAAAACTTGAAGAAAAGAAAATAATAACTGTGGTATCGTTGGACATAGAGGGAGCCTTCGATAACGCCTGGTGGCCTGCGATAAGGCTCAGGTTGGAGGAGGAGGGCTGCCCTGGGAATGTCAGGAAGGTGGTCGATGACTACCTCAAAAACCGCAGAGTAACAGTTAAATATGGCGGACAAGAGGTAACAACCGCGACTGACAAGGGATGTGTGCAGGGGTCTATAGCGGGACCAATATTATGGAACCTCCTCCTGGATCCACTACTAAAAACCATGGAGAGCCAAAATGTCTTCTGCCAGGCGTTCGCTGATGACGTCGTGCTCGTCTTCGATGGAGAAAAGGCCTCAGATATCGAGAAACAGGCACAAGGAGCCCTCAAACAGGTGGAGGAGTGGGGATGTCGTAATAAGCTGAAATTCGCCATCAATAAAACAAATGCAATGGTAATCACAAACAAGCTAAAATACGATACCCCACGCCTCAGCATGAACGGGATTGATATAGCAATTAAAGACGAAATAAAGCTACTCGGGGTAACGATTGACAGAAAGCTCACCTTTAAAAAACACGTCACCAATGTATGCAGAAAGGCCTTGAATATTTTTAAGCAGTTATCCAAAGCCGCCAAAACTAGCTGGGGCTTAAGTCCTGAAATTGTGAGGATAATATACAATGCCACCGTGGAACCGGTGATATTGTATGCGGCTAGCGTGTGGGCACATGTAGCGGGAAGAATAGGAATCAGGAAACGACTGGATGCAGTCCAGCGAGGTTTTGCACAAAAAATATGCGGGGCGTATCGCACGGTCTCTCTGAACTCAGCACTCGTCCTAACCGGGTTACTCCCACTTGATCTACGAATACGGGAAGCCGCACGTCTGTATGAGATCAAGAGGGGGGCACCACTGCCGGGGCTGGGGGATAGAGAGATAGAGCGAAGGGCCACGGCTATTGGCTCTTCTCACCCGGCCGAACGTGTGGGCCTGGAGTTTTACAGCCTGACAAACCAACAACAGATAGAGGAGAACAGTAATTACGAAGTCAGAATCTATACGGACGGCAGCAAGATTGACGGTGGGGTTGGCGCCGCCCTATCCATATGGAATGGGGCGGAAGAAACCAAAACCGTTAAGCTTTGTCTGCCGTCTTATTGCACAGTGTATCAGGCTGAGCTCTTGGCGTTTTGCGAGGCGACGAGGAGAGCCAAAAAACATGCTGCTAAATCTTTTGGAATCTACAGCGACTCTATGTCAGCACTACAGACAGTAACAAATGCAGCTTCCCTCCATCCACTAGCAGTCGAAAGCAGAGAGAATATTAAAAATATTCTCCAACAAAATAAGAGAATAAAACTGTTTTGGATCAAAGCACATGCGGGATTGGAGGGAAATGAGCGTGCTGATCAACTTGCAAAAGAGGCCGCTGTGGGTTCCAAGAGGAAAGCAGACTACGATCTGTGCCCGGTCTCATACATGAAGCGAACCCTTCGTAGCGAGTCGCTCCATGAATGGGACCAAAGGTATGATAGAGGCGAGACCGCTAGTACAACAAAGCTGTTCTTCCCTGCTGCATCAACGTCATACAGGTTAGTGCGCCAAATCAACCCAACCGGCTTTATAACCCAAGTGTTCACGGGGCACGGTGGCATTGCAGCTTATCTTCATCGGTTCAAATGTAAGGACAGCCCATCCTGCTTATGTGACCCCCAGATGGAGCAAACAGTCACGCATTTACTGACCGAGTGCCCAATGTTTGGTCGTCTCAGGATGGAGACAGAAAACAAAATGAATGACAAAATTACGGTTAGAAATTTGAAAAACTTAGTATTAGCAAACAATAAGAACTGTTTTCTAGAATACTGTACAAAAATTCTTAGAATAGTGAATAAGCAAAATGGAAATAAAAATATGATGACGTAATATAGAATAATATATTGCAATCATCATATGTCAAACTAGAAATAAGCAATAAAGAAAATAATGTAATAACATTAAGTAGTACATAAGGTCCATATATATGTAAGAAAACAAAAAACAAATGTAATCCCATAGTGTTACCCACTTTGAAATAAATAAAATAAGATGTTTTAATACCCCCTAGCTGTAATAGAACAATCTAGTAAAGTAGTAAGTACAGTATAATAAGAAATAAAGAAAGTCAAATAGAATAGTAGAATAGTAGTATAGTAGACGGGCATCCCACCCGTGACATGGCACAAAAGATGAAGTATGAAAGGCATAGGATGAAGCATGAAAGTACGAGAGGAATACAAGTGAGAACTGGCGTGTATCAGGCTCAAGATAGTATAGGCTCTGGCTCAGTCGGAGGTATTAGATTTAAAGAAAAAAAAAAAAAAAAAAAAAAAAAAAAAAAAAAAAAAAAAAAAAAAAAAAAAAAAAAAAAAAAAAAAAAAAAAAAAAAAAAAAAAAAAAAAAAAAAAAAAAAAAAAAAAAAAAAAAAAAAAAAACCTAACCTAACCTAACCTAACCTAACCTAACCTAACCTAACCTAACCTAACCTAACCTAACCTAACCTAACCTAACCTAACCTAACCTAACCTAACCTAACCTAACCTAACCTAACCTAACCTAACCTAACCTAACCTAACCTAACCTAACCTAACCTAACCTAACCTAACCTAACCTAACCTAACCTAACCTAACCTAACCTAACCTAACCTAACCTAACCTAACCTAACCTAACCTAACCTAACCTAACCTAACCTAACCTAACCTAACCTAACCTAACCTAACCTAACCTAACCTAACCTAACCTAACCTAACCTAACCTAACCTAACCTAACCTAACCTAACCTAACCTAACCTAACCTAACCTAACCTAACCTAACCTAACCTAACCTAACCTAACCTAACCTAACCTAACCTAACCTAACCTAACCTAACCTAACCTAACCTAACCTAACCTAACCTAACCTAACCTAACCTAACCTAACCTAACCTAACCTAACCTAACCTAACCTAACCTAACCTAACCTAACCTAACCTAACCTAACCTAACCTAACCTAACCTAACCTAACCTAACCTAACCTAACCTAACCTAACCTAACCTAACCTAACCTAACCTAACCTAACCTAACCTAACCTAACCTAACCTAACCTAACCTAACCTAACCTAACCTAACCTAACCTAACCTAACCTAACCTAACCTAACCTAACCTAACCTAACCTAACCTAACCTAACCTAACCTAACCTAACCTAACCTAACCTAACCTAACCTAACCTAACCTAACCTAACCTAACCTAACCTAACCTAACCTAACCA
>CANASO010000010.1:0-19875 GCA_947363495.1 Euzophera pinguis
AAAACCGAAAAATTCGCGCGGATGAGGGTCGCAAAGACGCCGAATGCGCCTCGGAAAACTCGGGGTGACGGAATGAATAAGAAAAATGCAAATTAGAAGGTGTCAGATGCTCCGAAGTACCGCAGTAGCTCCGTAGCAGGGGTCTACGAGAAAATTTATATGAAGAAATCTACAAAGGCAAAAAACTAAGTGAAAAACGGGAGAAAAACAGGTGGATTCGTTATATTAGGTGCTTCCTAGTGATAAGCAAGGGATACGATGAAGAATAAGTGGAGTTTTAAGAACTTTCGAACTATGAAATATCGTGGTATACGATAGCTTAGGTGGATTTTGACTATGGAAGATATAAAAATTTGAAATTTTTCAGGTTCCTGTCGTCCGATCCCGGCGAAAGTGGTGTCGACGGACGCGGCTCGACGAGACGGACAAGAAAAGCGAAGAAAATGGAAAAGCGTAGAAGAAAATTCGGAAAATATGAGGAAAAAACAGAAATTTTAAGACAAAAACCGAAAAATTCGCGCGGATGAGGGTCGCAAAGACGCCGAATGCGCCTCGGAAAACTCGGGGTGACGGAATGAATAAGAAAAATGCAAATTAGAAGGTGTCAGATGCTCCGAAGTACCGCAGTAGCTCCGTAGCAGGGGTCTACGAGAAAATTTATATGAAGAAATCTAAAAGGCAAAAAACTAAGTGAAAAACGGGAGAAAAACAGGTGGATTCGTTATATTAGGTGCTTCCTAGTGATAAGCAAGGGATACGATGAAGAATAAGTGGAGTTTTAAGAACTTTCGAACTATGAAATATCGTGGTATACGATAGCTTAGGTGGATTTTGACTATGGAAGATATAAAAATTTGAAATTTTTCAGGTTCCTGTCGTCCGATCCCGGCGAAAGTGGTGTCGACGGACGCGGCTCGACGAGACGGACAAGAAAAGCGAAGAAAATGGAAAAGCGTAGAAGAAAATTCGGAAAATATGAGGAAAAAACAGAAATTTTAAGACAAAAACCGAAAAATTCGCGCGGATGAGGGTCGCAAAGACGCCGAATGCGCCTCGGAAAACTCGGGGTGACGGAATGAATAAGAAAAATGCAAATTAGAAGGTGTCAGATGCTCCGAAGTACCGCAGTAGCTCCGTAGCAGGGGTCTACGAGAAAATTTATATGAAGAAATCTACAAAGGCAAAAAACTAAGTGAAAAACGGGAGAAAAACAGGTGGATTCGTTATATTAGGTGCTTCCTAGTGATAAGCAAGGGATACGATGAAGAATAAGTGGAGTTTTAAGAACTTTCGAACTATGAAATATCGTGGTATACGATAGCTTAGGTGGATTTTGACTATGGAAGATATAAAAATTTGAAATTTTTCAGGTTCCTGTCGTCCGATCCCGGCGAAAGTGGTGTCGACGGACGCGGCTCGACGAGACGGACAAGAAAAGCGAAGAAAATGGAAAAGCGTAGAAGAAAATTCGGAAAATATGAGGAAAAAACAGAAATTTTAAGACAAAAACCGAAAAATTCGCGCGGATGAGGGTCGCAAAGACGCCGAATGCGCCTCGGAAAACTCGGGGTGACGGAATGAATAAGAAAAATGCAAATTAGAAGGTGTCAGATGCTCCGAAGTACCGCAGTAGCTCCGTAGCAGGGGTCTACGAGAAAATTTATATGAAGAAATCTAAAAAGGCAAAAAACTAAGTGAAAAACGGGAGAAAAACAGGTGGATTCGTTATATTAGGTGCTTCCTAGTGATAAGCAAGGGATACGATGAAGAATAAGTGGAGTTTTAAGAACTTTCGAACTATGAAATATCGTGGTATACGATAGCTTAGGTGGATTTTGACTATGGAAGATATAAAAATTTGAAATTTTTCAGGTTCCTGTCGTCCGATCCCGGCGAAAGTGGTGTCGACGGACGCGGCTCGACGAGACGGACAAGAAAAGCGAAGAAAATGGAAAAGCGTAGAAGAAAATTCGGAAAATATGAGGAAAAAACAGAAATTTTAAGACAAAAACCGAAAAATTCGCGCGGATGAGGGTCGCAAAGACGCCGAATGCGCCTCGGAAAACTCGGGGTGACGGAATGAATAAGAAAAATGCAAATTAGAAGGTGTCAGATGCTCCGAAGTACCGCAGTAGCTCCGTAGCAGGGGTCTACGAGAAAATTTATATGAAGAAATCTACAAAGGCAAAAAACTAAGTGAAAAACGGGAGAAAAACAGGTGGATTCGTTATATTAGGTGCTTCCTAGTGATAAGCAAGGGATACGATGAAGAATAAGTGGAGTTTTAAGAACTTTCGAACTATGAAATATCGTGGTATACGATAGCTTAGGTGGATTTTGACTATGGAAGATATAAAAATTTGAAATTTTTCAGGTTCCTGTCGTCCGATCCCGGCGAAAGTGGTGTCGACGGACGCGGCTCGACGAGACGGACAAGAAAAGCGAAGAAAATGGAAAAGCGTAGAAGAAAATTCGGAAAATATGAGGAAAAAACAGAAATTTTAAGACAAAAACCGAAAAATTCGCGCGGATGAGGGTCGCAAAGACGCCGAATGCGCCTCGGAAAACTCGGGGTGACGGAATGAATAAGAAAAATGCAAATTAGAAGGTGTCAGATGCTCCGAAGTACCGCAGTAGCTCCGTAGCAGGGGTCTACGAGAAAATTTATATGAAGAAATCTAAAAAGGCAAAAAACTAAGTGAAAAACGGGAGAAAAACAGGTGGATTCGTTATATTAGGTGCTTCCTAGTGATAAGCAAGGGATACGATGAAGAATAAGTGGAGTTTTAAGAACTTTCGAACTATGAAATATCGTGGTATACGATAGCTTAGGTGGATTTTGACTATGGAAGATATAAAAATTTGAAATTTTTCAGGTTCCTGTCGTCCGATCCCGGCGAAAGTGGTGTCGACGGACGCGGCTCGACGAGACGGACAAGAAAAGCGAAGAAAATGGAAAAGCGTAGAAGAAAATTCGGAAAATATGAGGAAAAAACAGAAATTTTAAGACAAAAACCGAAAAATTCGCGCGGATGAGGGTCGCAAAGACGCCGAATGCGCCTCGGAAAACTCGGGGTGACGGAATGAATAAGAAAAATGCAAATTAGAAGGTGTCAGATGCTCCGAAGTACCGCAGTAGCTCCGTAGCAGGGGTCTACGAGAAAATTTATATGAAGAAATCTAAAAAGGCAAAAAACTAAGTGAAAAACGGGAGAAAAACAGGTGGATTCGTTATATTAGGTGCTTCCTAGTGATAAGCAAGGGATACGATGAAGAATAAGTGGAGTTTTAAGAACTTTCGAACTATGAAATATCGTGGTATACGATAGCTTAGGTGGATTTTGACTATGGAAGATATAAAAATTTGAAATTTTTCAGGTTCCTGTCGTCCGATCCCGGCGAAAGTGGTGTCGACGGACGCGGCTCGACGAGACGGACAAGAAAAGCGAAGAAAATGGAAAAGCGTAGAAGAAAATTCGGAAAATATGAGGAAAAAACAGAAATTTTAAGACAAAAACCGAAAAATTCGCGCGGATGAGGGTCGCAAAGACGCCGAATGCGCCTCGGAAAACTCGGGGTGACGGAATGAATAAGAAAAATGCAAATTAGAAGGTGTCAGATGCTCCGAAGTACCGCAGTAGCTCCGTAGCAGGGGTCTACGAGAAAATTTATATGAAGAAATCTACAAAGGCAAAAAACTAAGTGAAAAACGGGAGAAAAACAGGTGGATTCGTTATATTAGGTGCTTCCTAGTGATAAGCAAGGGATACGATGAAGAATAAGTGGAGTTTTAAGAACTTTCGAACTATGAAATATCGTGGTATACGATAGCTTAGGTGGATTTTGACTATGGAAGATATAAAAATTTGAAATTTTTCAGGTTCCTGTCGTCCGATCCCGGCGAAAGTGGTGTCGACGGACGCGGCTCGACGAGACGGACAAGAAAAGCGAAGAAAATGGAAAAGCGTAGAAGAAAATTCGGAAAATATGAGGAAAAAACAGAAATTTTAAGACAAAAACCGAAAAATTCGCGCGGATGAGGGTCGCAAAGACGCCGAATGCGCCTCGGAAAACTCGGGGTGACGGAATGAATAAGAAAAATGCAAATTAGAAGGTGTCAGATGCTCCGAAGTACCGCAGTAGCTCCGTAGCAGGGGTCTACGAGAAAATTTATATGAAGAAATCTAAAAAGGCAAAAAACTAAGTGAAAAACGGGAGAAAAACAGGTGGATTCGTTATATTAGGTGCTTCCTAGTGATAAGCAAGGGATACGATGAAGAATAAGTGGAGTTTTAAGAACTTTCGAACTATGAAATATCGTGGTATACGATAGCTTAGGTGGATTTTGACTATGGAAGATATAAAAATTTGAAATTTTTCAGGTTCCTGTCGTCCGATCCCGGCGAAAGTGGTGTCGACGGACGCGGCTCGACGAGACGGACAAGAAAAGCGAAGAAAATGGAAAAGCGTAGAAGAAAATTCGGAAAATATGAGGAAAAAACAGAAATTTTAAGACAAAAACCGAAAAATTCGCGCGGATGAGGGTCGCAAAGACGCCGAATGCGCCTCGGAAAACTCGGGGTGACGGAATGAATAAGAAAAATGCAAATTAGAAGGTGTCAGATGCTCCGAAGTACCGCAGTAGCTCCGTAGCAGGGGTCTACGAGAAAATTTATATGAAGAAATCTACAAAGGCAAAAAACTAAGTGAAAAACGGGAGAAAAACAGGTGGATTCGTTATATTAGGTGCTTCCTAGTGATAAGCAAGGGATACGATGAAGAATAAGTGGAGTTTTAAGAACTTTCGAACTATGAAATATCGTGGTATACGATAGCTTAGGTGGATTTTGACTATGGAAGATATAAAAATTTGAAATTTTTCAGGTTCCTGTCGTCCGATCCCGGCGAAAGTGGTGTCGACGGACGCGGCTCGACGAGACGGACAAGAAAAGCGAAGAAAATGGAAAAGCGTAGAAGAAAATTCGGAAAATATGAGGAAAAAACAGAAATTTTAAGACAAAAACCGAAAAATTCGCGCGGATGAGGGTCGCAAAGACGCCGAATGCGCCTCGGAAAACTCGGGGTGACGGAATGAATAAGAAAAATGCAAATTAGAAGGTGTCAGATGCTCCGAAGTACCGCAGTAGCTCCGTAGCAGGGGTCTACGAGAAAATTTATATGAAGAAATCTAAAAAGGCAAAAAACTAAGTGAAAAACGGGAGAAAAACAGGTGGATTCGTTATATTAGGTGCTTCCTAGTGATAAGCAAGGGATACGATGAAGAATAAGTGGAGTTTTAAGAACTTTCGAACTATGAAATATCGTGGTATACGATAGCTTAGGTGGATTTTGACTATGGAAGATATAAAAATTTGAAATTTTTCAGGTTCCTGTCGTCCGATCCCGGCGAAAGTGGTGTCGACGGACGCGGCTCGACGAGACGGACAAGAAAAGCGAAGAAAATGGAAAAGCGTAGAAGAAAATTCGGAAAATATGAGGAAAAAACAGAAATTTTAAGACAAAAACCGAAAAATTCGCGCGGATGAGGGTCGCAAAGACGCCGAATGCGCCTCGGAAAACTCGGGGTGACGGAATGAATAAGAAAAATGCAAATTAGAAGGTGTCAGATGCTCCGAAGTACCGCAGTAGCTCCGTAGCAGGGGTCTACGAGAAAATTTATATGAAGAAATCTACAAAGGCAAAAAACTAAGTGAAAAACGGGAGAAAAACAGGTGGATTCGTTATATTAGGTGCTTCCTAGTGATAAGCAAGGGATACGATGAAGAATAAGTGGAGTTTTAAGAACTTTCGAACTATGAAATATCGTGGTATACGATAGCTTAGGTGGATTTTGACTATGGAAGATATAAAAATTTGAAATTTTTCAGGTTCCTGTCGTCCGATCCCGGCGAAAGTGGTGTCGACGGACGCGGCTCGACGAGACGGACAAGAAAAGCGAAGAAAATGGAAAAGCGTAGAAGAAAATTCGGAAAATATGAGGAAAAAACAGAAATTTTAAGACAAAAACCGAAAAATTCGCGCGGATGAGGGTCGCAAAGACGCCGAATGCGCCTCGGAAAACTCGGGGTGACGGAATGAATAAGAAAAATGCAAATTAGAAGGTGTCAGATGCTCCGAAGTACCGCAGTAGCTCCGTAGCAGGGGTCTACGAGAAAATTTATATGAAGAAATCTAAAAAGGCAAAAAACTAAGTGAAAAACGGGAGAAAAACAGGTGGATTCGTTATATTAGGTGCTTCCTAGTGATAAGCAAGGGATACGATGAAGAATAAGTGGAGTTTTAAGAACTTTCGAACTATGAAATATCGTGGTATACGATAGCTTAGGTGGATTTTGACTATGGAAGATATAAAAATTTGAAATTTTTCAGGTTCCTGTCGTCCGATCCCGGCGAAAGTGGTGTCGACGGACGCGGCTCGACGAGACGGACAAGAAAAGCGAAGAAAATGGAAAAGCGTAGAAGAAAATTCGGAAAATATGAGGAAAAAACAGAAATTTTAAGACAAAAACCGAAAAATTCGCGCGGATGAGGGTCGCAAAGACGCCGAATGCGCCTCGGAAAACTCGGGGTGACGGAATGAATAAGAAAAATGCAAATTAGAAGGTGTCAGATGCTCCGAAGTACCGCAGTAGCTCCGTAGCAGGGGTCTACGAGAAAATTTATATGAAGAAATCTACAAAGGCAAAAAACTAAGTGAAAAACGGGAGAAAAACAGGTGGATTCGTTATATTAGGTGCTTCCTAGTGATAAGCAAGGGATACGATGAAGAATAAGTGGAGTTTTAAGAACTTTCGAACTATGAAATATCGTGGTATACGATAGCTTAGGTGGATTTTGACTATGGAAGATATAAAAATTTGAAATTTTTCAGGTTCCTGTCGTCCGATCCCGGCGAAAGTGGTGTCGACGGACGCGGCTCGACGAGACGGACAAGAAAAGCGAAGAAAATGGAAAAGCGTAGAAGAAAATTCGGAAAATATGAGGAAAAAACAGAAATTTTAAGACAAAAACCGAAAAATTCGCGCGGATGAGGGTCGCAAAGACGCCGAATGCGCCTCGGAAAACTCGGGGTGACGGAATGAATAAGAAAAATGCAAATTAGAAGGTGTCAGATGCTCCGAAGTACCGCAGTAGCTCCGTAGCAGGGGTCTACGAGAAAATTTATATGAAGAAATCTAAAAAGGCAAAAAACTAAGTGAAAAACGGGAGAAAAACAGGTGGATTCGTTATATTAGGTGCTTCCTAGTGATAAGCAAGGGATACGATGAAGAATAAGTGGAGTTTTAAGAACTTTCGAACTATGAAATATCGTGGTATACGATAGCTTAGGTGGATTTTGACTATGGAAGATATAAAAATTTGAAATTTTTCAGGTTCCTGTCGTCCGATCCCGGCGAAAGTGGTGTCGACGGACGCGGCTCGACGAGACGGACAAGAAAAGCGAAGAAAATGGAAAAGCGTAGAAGAAAATTCGGAAAATATGAGGAAAAAACAGAAATTTTAAGACAAAAACCGAAAAATTCGCGCGGATGAGGGTCGCAAAGACGCCGAATGCGCCTCGGAAAACTCGGGGTGACGGAATGAATAAGAAAAATGCAAATTAGAAGGTGTCAGATGCTCCGAAGTACCGCAGTAGCTCCGTAGCAGGGGTCTACGAGAAAATTTATATGAAGAAATCTAAAAAGGCAAAAAACTAAGTGAAAAACGGGAGAAAAACAGGTGGATTCGTTATATTAGGTGCTTCCTAGTGATAAGCAAGGGATACGATGAAGAATAAGTGGAGTTTTAAGAACTTTCGAACTATGAAATATCGTGGTATACGATAGCTTAGGTGGATTTTGACTATGGAAGATATAAAAATTTGAAATTTTTCAGGTTCCTGTCGTCCGATCCCGGCGAAAGTGGTGTCGACGGACGCGGCTCGACGAGACGGACAAGAAAAGCGAAGAAAATGGAAAAGCGTAGAAGAAAATTCGGAAAATATGAGGAAAAAACAGAAATTTTAAGACAAAAACCGAAAAATTCGCGCGGATGAGGGTCGCAAAGACGCCGAATGCGCCTCGGAAAACTCGGGGTGACGGAATGAATAAGAAAAATGCAAATTAGAAGGTGTCAGATGCTCCGAAGTACCGCAGTAGCTCCGTAGCAGGGGTCTACGAGAAAATTTATATGAAGAAATCTAAAAAGGCAAAAAACTAAGTGAAAAACGGGAGAAAAACAGGTGGATTCGTTATATTAGGTGCTTCCTAGTGATAAGCAAGGGATACGATGAAGAATAAGTGGAGTTTTAAGAACTTTCGAACTATGAAATATCGTGGTATACGATAGCTTAGGTGGATTTTGACTATGGAAGATATAAAAATTTGAAATTTTTCAGGTTCCTGTCGTCCGATCCCGGCGAAAGTGGTGTCGACGGACGCGGCTCGACGAGACGGACAAGAAAAGCGAAGAAAATGGAAAAGCGTAGAAGAAAATTCGGAAAATATGAGGAAAAAACAGAAATTTTAAGACAAAAACCGAAAAATTCGCGCGGATGAGGGTCGCAAAGACGCCGAATGCGCCTCGGAAAACTCGGGGTGACGGAATGAATAAGAAAAATGCAAATTAGAAGGTGTCAGATGCTCCGAAGTACCGCAGTAGCTCCGTAGCAGGGGTCTACGAGAAAATTTATATGAAGAAATCTACAAAGGCAAAAAACTAAGTGAAAAACGGGAGAAAAACAGGTGGATTCGTTATATTAGGTGCTTCCTAGTGATAAGCAAGGGATACGATGAAGAATAAGTGGAGTTTTAAGAACTTTCGAACTATGAAATATCGTGGTATACGATAGCTTAGGTGGATTTTGACTATGGAAGATATAAAAATTTGAAATTTTTCAGGTTCCTGTCGTCCGATCCCGGCGAAAGTGGTGTCGACGGACGCGGCTCGACGAGACGGACAAGAAAAGCGAAGAAAATGGAAAAGCGTAGAAGAAAATTCGGAAAATATGAGGAAAAAACAGAAATTTTAAGACAAAAACCGAAAAATTCGCGCGGATGAGGGTCGCAAAGACGCCGAATGCGCCTCGGAAAACTCGGGGTGACGGAATGAATAAGAAAAATGCAAATTAGAAGGTGTCAGATGCTCCGAAGTACCGCAGTAGCTCCGTAGCAGGGGTCTACGAGAAAATTTATATGAAGAAATCTAAAAAGGCAAAAAACTAAGTGAAAAACGGGAGAAAAACAGGTGGATTCGTTATATTAGGTGCTTCCTAGTGATAAGCAAGGGATACGATGAAGAATAAGTGGAGTTTTAAGAACTTTCGAACTATGAAATATCGTGGTATACGATAGCTTAGGTGGATTTTGACTATGGAAGATATAAAAATTTGAAATTTTTCAGGTTCCTGTCGTCCGATCCCGGCGAAAGTGGTGTCGACGGACGCGGCTCGACGAGACGGACAAGAAAAGCGAAGAAAATGGAAAAGCGTAGAAGAAAATTCGGAAAATATGAGGAAAAAACAGAAATTTTAAGACAAAAACCGAAAAATTCGCGCGGATGAGGGTCGCAAAGACGCCGAATGCGCCTCGGAAAACTCGGGGTGACGGAATGAATAAGAAAAATGCAAATTAGAAGGTGTCAGATGCTCCGAAGTACCGCAGTAGCTCCGTAGCAGGGGTCTACGAGAAAATTTATATGAAGAAATCTACAAAGGCAAAAAACTAAGTGAAAAACGGGAGAAAAACAGGTGGATTCGTTATATTAGGTGCTTCCTAGTGATAAGCAAGGGATACGATGAAGAATAAGTGGAGTTTTAAGAACTTTCGAACTATGAAATATCGTGGTATACGATAGCTTAGGTGGATTTTGACTATGGAAGATATAAAAATTTGAAATTTTTCAGGTTCCTGTCGTCCGATCCCGGCGAAAGTGGTGTCGACGGACGCGGCTCGACGAGACGGACAAGAAAAGCGAAGAAAATGGAAAAGCGTAGAAGAAAATTCGGAAAATATGAGGAAAAAACAGAAATTTTAAGACAAAAACCGAAAAATTCGCGCGGATGAGGGTCGCAAAGACGCCGAATGCGCCTCGGAAAACTCGGGGTGACGGAATGAATAAGAAAAATGCAAATTAGAAGGTGTCAGATGCTCCGAAGTACCGCAGTAGCTCCGTAGCAGGGGTCTACGAGAAAATTTATATGAAGAAATCTAAAAAGGCAAAAAACTAAGTGAAAAACGGGAGAAAAACAGGTGGATTCGTTATATTAGGTGCTTCCTAGTGATAAGCAAGGGATACGATGAAGAATAAGTGGAGTTTTAAGAACTTTCGAACTATGAAATATCGTGGTATACGATAGCTTAGGTGGATTTTGACTATGGAAGATATAAAAATTTGAAATTTTTCAGGTTCCTGTCGTCCGATCCCGGCGAAAGTGGTGTCGACGGACGCGGCTCGACGAGACGGACAAGAAAAGCGAAGAAAATGGAAAAGCGTAGAAGAAAATTCGGAAAATATGAGGAAAAAACAGAAATTTTAAGACAAAAACCGAAAAATTCGCGCGGATGAGGGTCGCAAAGACGCCGAATGCGCCTCGGAAAACTCGGGGTGACGGAATGAATAAGAAAAATGCAAATTAGAAGGTGTCAGATGCTCCGAAGTACCGCAGTAGCTCCGTAGCAGGGGTCTACGAGAAAATTTATATGAAGAAATCTACAAAGGCAAAAAACTAAGTGAAAAACGGGAGAAAAACAGGTGGATTCGTTATATTAGGTGCTTCCTAGTGATAAGCAAGGGATACGATGAAGAATAAGTGGAGTTTTAAGAACTTTCGAACTATGAAATATCGTGGTATACGATAGCTTAGGTGGATTTTGACTATGGAAGATATAAAAATTTGAAATTTTTCAGGTTCCTGTCGTCCGATCCCGGCGAAAGTGGTGTCGACGGACGCGGCTCGACGAGACGGACAAGAAAAGCGAAGAAAATGGAAAAGCGTAGAAGAAAATTCGGAAAATATGAGGAAAAAACAGAAATTTTAAGACAAAAACCGAAAAATTCGCGCGGATGAGGGTCGCAAAGACGCCGAATGCGCCTCGGAAAACTCGGGGTGACGGAATGAATAAGAAAAATGCAAATTAGAAGGTGTCAGATGCTCCGAAGTACCGCAGTAGCTCCGTAGCAGGGGTCTACGAGAAAATTTATATGAAGAAATCTACAAAGGCAAAAAACTAAGTGAAAAACGGGAGAAAAACAGGTGGATTCGTTATATTAGGTGCTTCCTAGTGATAAGCAAGGGATACGATGAAGAATAAGTGGAGTTTTAAGAACTTTCGAACTATGAAATATCGTGGTATACGATAGCTTAGGTGGATTTTGACTATGGAAGATATAAAAATTTGAAATTTTTCAGGTTCCTGTCGTCCGATCCCGGCGAAAGTGGTGTCGACGGACGCGGCTCGACGAGACGGACAAGAAAAGCGAAGAAAATGGAAAAGCGTAGAAGAAAATTCGGAAAATATGAGGAAAAAACAGAAATTTTAAGACAAAAACCGAAAAATTCGCGCGGATGAGGGTCGCAAAGACGCCGAATGCGCCTCGGAAAACTCGGGGTGACGGAATGAATAAGAAAAATGCAAATTAGAAGGTGTCAGATGCTCCGAAGTACCGCAGTAGCTCCGTAGCAGGGGTCTACGAGAAAATTTATATGAAGAAATCTAAAAAGGCAAAAAACTAAGTGAAAAACGGGAGAAAAACAGGTGGATTCGTTATATTAGGTGCTTCCTAGTGATAAGCAAGGGATACGATGAAGAATAAGTGGAGTTTTAAGAACTTTCGAACTATGAAATATCGTGGTATACGATAGCTTAGGTGGATTTTGACTATGGAAGATATAAAAATTTGAAATTTTTCAGGTTCCTGTCGTCCGATCCCGGCGAAAGTGGTGTCGACGGACGCGGCTCGACGAGACGGACAAGAAAAGCGAAGAAAATGGAAAAGCGTAGAAGAAAATTCGGAAAATATGAGGAAAAAACAGAAATTTTAAGACAAAAACCGAAAAATTCGCGCGGATGAGGGTCGCAAAGACGCCGAATGCGCCTCGGAAAACTCGGGGTGACGGAATGAATAAGAAAAATGCAAATTAGAAGGTGTCAGATGCTCCGAAGTACCGCAGTAGCTCCGTAGCAGGGGTCTACGAGAAAATTTATATGAAGAAATCTACAAAGGCAAAAAACTAAGTGAAAAACGGGAGAAAAACAGGTGGATTCGTTATATTAGGTGCTTCCTAGTGATAAGCAAGGGATACGATGAAGAATAAGTGGAGTTTTAAGAACTTTCGAACTATGAAATATCGTGGTATACGATAGCTTAGGTGGATTTTGACTATGGAAGATATAAAAATTTGAAATTTTTCAGGTTCCTGTCGTCCGATCCCGGCGAAAGTGGTGTCGACGGACGCGGCTCGACGAGACGGACAAGAAAAGCGAAGAAAATGGAAAAGCGTAGAAGAAAATTCGGAAAATATGAGGAAAAAACAGAAATTTTAAGACAAAAACCGAAAAATTCGCGCGGATGAGGGTCGCAAAGACGCCGAATGCGCCTCGGAAAACTCGGGGTGACGGAATGAATAAGAAAAATGCAAATTAGAAGGTGTCAGATGCTCCGAAGTACCGCAGTAGCTCCGTAGCAGGGGTCTACGAGAAAATTTATATGAAGAAATCTAAAAAGGCAAAAAACTAAGTGAAAAACGGGAGAAAAACAGGTGGATTCGTTATATTAGGTGCTTCCTAGTGATAAGCAAGGGATACGATGAAGAATAAGTGGAGTTTTAAGAACTTTCGAACTATGAAATATCGTGGTATACGATAGCTTAGGTGGATTTTGACTATGGAAGATATAAAAATTTGAAATTTTTCAGGTTCCTGTCGTCCGATCCCGGCGAAAGTGGTGTCGACGGACGCGGCTCGACGAGACGGACAAGAAAAGCGAAGAAAATGGAAAAGCGTAGAAGAAAATTCGGAAAATATGAGGAAAAAACAGAAATTTTAAGACAAAAACCGAAAAATTCGCGCGGATGAGGGTCGCAAAGACGCCGAATGCGCCTCGGAAAACTCGGGGTGACGGAATGAATAAGAAAAATGCAAATTAGAAGGTGTCAGATGCTCCGAAGTACCGCAGTAGCTCCGTAGCAGGGGTCTACGAGAAAATTTATATGAAGAAATCTACAAAGGCAAAAAACTAAGTGAAAAACGGGAGAAAAACAGGTGGATTCGTTATATTAGGTGCTTCCTAGTGATAAGCAAGGGATACGATGAAGAATAAGTGGAGTTTTAAGAACTTTCGAACTATGAAATATCGTGGTATACGATAGCTTAGGTGGATTTTGACTATGGAAGATATAAAAATTTGAAATTTTTCAGGTTCCTGTCGTCCGATCCCGGCGAAAGTGGTGTCGACGGACGCGGCTCGACGAGACGGACAAGAAAAGCGAAGAAAATGGAAAAGCGTAGAAGAAAATTCGGAAAATATGAGGAAAAAACAGAAATTTTAAGACAAAAACCGAAAAATTCGCGCGGATGAGGGTCGCAAAGACGCCGAATGCGCCTCGGAAAACTCGGGGTGACGGAATGAATAAGAAAAATGCAAATTAGAAGGTGTCAGATGCTCCGAAGTACCGCAGTAGCTCCGTAGCAGGGGTCTACGAGAAAATTTATATGAAGAAATCTAAAAAGGCAAAAAACTAAGTGAAAAACGGGAGAAAAACAGGTGGATTCGTTATATTAGGTGCTTCCTAGTGATAAGCAAGGGATACGATGAAGAATAAGTGGAGTTTTAAGAACTTTCGAACTATGAAATATCGTGGTATACGATAGCTTAGGTGGATTTTGACTATGGAAGATATAAAAATTTGAAATTTTTCAGGTTCCTGTCGTCCGATCCCGGCGAAAGTGGTGTCGACGGACGCGGCTCGACGAGACGGACAAGAAAAGCGAAGAAAATGGAAAAGCGTAGAAGAAAATTCGGAAAATATGAGGAAAAAACAGAAATTTTAAGACAAAAACCGAAAAATTCGCGCGGATGAGGGTCGCAAAGACGCCGAATGCGCCTCGGAAAACTCGGGGTGACGGAATGAATAAGAAAAATGCAAATTAGAAGGTGTCAGATGCTCCGAAGTACCGCAGTAGCTCCGTAGCAGGGGTCTACGAGAAAATTTATATGAAGAAATCTACAAAGGCAAAAAACTAAGTGAAAAACGGGAGAAAAACAGGTGGATTCGTTATATTAGGTGCTTCCTAGTGATAAGCAAGGGATACGATGAAGAATAAGTGGAGTTTTAAGAACTTTCGAACTATGAAATATCGTGGTATACGATAGCTTAGGTGGATTTTGACTATGGAAGATATAAAAATTTGAAATTTTTCAGGTTCCTGTCGTCCGATCCCGGCGAAAGTGGTGTCGACGGACGCGGCTCGACGAGACGGACAAGAAAAGCGAAGAAAATGGAAAAGCGTAGAAGAAAATTCGGAAAATATGAGGAAAAAACAGAAATTTTAAGACAAAAACCGAAAAATTCGCGCGGATGAGGGTCGCAAAGACGCCGAATGCGCCTCGGAAAACTCGGGGTGACGGAATGAATAAGAAAAATGCAAATTAGAAGGTGTCAGATGCTCCGAAGTACCGCAGTAGCTCCGTAGCAGGGGTCTACGAGAAAATTTATATGAAGAAATCTACAAAGGCAAAAAACTAAGTGAAAAACGGGAGAAAAACAGGTGGATTCGTTATATTAGGTGCTTCCTAGTGATAAGCAAGGGATACGATGAAGAATAAGTGGAGTTTTAAGAACTTTCGAACTATGAAATATCGTGGTATACGATAGCTTAGGTGGATTTTGACTATGGAAGATATAAAAATTTGAAATTTTTCAGGTTCCTGTCGTCCGATCCCGGCGAAAGTGGTGTCGACGGACGCGGCTCGACGAGACGGACAAGAAAAGCGAAGAAAATGGAAAAGCGTAGAAGAAAATTCGGAAAATATGAGGAAAAAACAGAAATTTTAAGACAAAAACCGAAAAATTCGCGCGGATGAGGGTCGCAAAGACGCCGAATGCGCCTCGGAAAACTCGGGGTGACGGAATGAATAAGAAAAATGCAAATTAGAAGGTGTCAGATGCTCCGAAGTACCGCAGTAGCTCCGTAGCAGGGGTCTACGAGAAAATTTATATGAAGAAATCTAAAAAGGCAAAAAACTAAGTGAAAAACGGGAGAAAAACAGGTGGATTCGTTATATTAGGTGCTTCCTAGTGATAAGCAAGGGATACGATGAAGAATAAGTGGAGTTTTAAGAACTTTCGAACTATGAAATATCGTGGTATACGATAGCTTAGGTGGATTTTGACTATGGAAGATATAAAAATTTGAAATTTTTCAGGTTCCTGTCGTCCGATCCCGGCGAAAGTGGTGTCGACGGACGCGGCTCGACGAGACGGACAAGAAAAGCGAAGAAAATGGAAAAGCGTAGAAGAAAATTCGGAAAATATGAGGAAAAAACAGAAATTTTAAGACAAAAACCGAAAAATTCGCGCGGATGAGGGTCGCAAAGACGCCGAATGCGCCTCGGAAAACTCGGGGTGACGGAATGAATAAGAAAAATGCAAATTAGAAGGTGTCAGATGCTCCGAAGTACCGCAGTAGCTCCGTAGCAGGGGTCTACGAGAAAATTTATATGAAGAAATCTACAAAGGCAAAAAACTAAGTGAAAAACGGGAGAAAAACAGGTGGATTCGTTATATTAGGTGCTTCCTAGTGATAAGCAAGGGATACGATGAAGAATAAGTGGAGTTTTAAGAACTTTCGAACTATGAAATATCGTGGTATACGATAGCTTAGGTGGATTTTGACTATGGAAGATATAAAAATTTGAAATTTTTCAGGTTCCTGTCGTCCGATCCCGGCGAAAGTGGTGTCGACGGACGCGGCTCGACGAGACGGACAAGAAAAGCGAAGAAAATGGAAAAGCGTAGAAGAAAATTCGGAAAATATGAGGAAAAAACAGAAATTTTAAGACAAAAACCGAAAAATTCGCGCGGATGAGGGTCGCAAAGACGCCGAATGCGCCTCGGAAAACTCGGGGTGACGGAATGAATAAGAAAAATGCAAATTAGAAGGTGTCAGATGCTCCGAAGTACCGCAGTAGCTCCGTAGCAGGGGTCTACGAGAAAATTTATATGAAGAAATCTAAAAAGGCAAAAAACTAAGTGAAAAACGGGAGAAAAACAGGTGGATTCGTTATATTAGGTGCTTCCTAGTGATAAGCAAGGGATACGATGAAGAATAAGTGGAGTTTTAAGAACTTTCGAACTATGAAATATCGTGGTATACGATAGCTTAGGTGGATTTTGACTATGGAAGATATAAAAATTTGAAATTTTTCAGGTTCCTGTCGTCCGATCCCGGCGAAAGTGGTGTCGACGGACGCGGCTCGACGAGACGGACAAGAAAAGCGAAGAAAATGGAAAAGCGTAGAAGAAAATTCGGAAAATATGAGGAAAAAACAGAAATTTTAAGACAAAAACCGAAAAATTCGCGCGGATGAGGGTCGCAAAGACGCCGAATGCGCCTCGGAAAACTCGGGGTGACGGAATGAATAAGAAAAATGCAAATTAGAAGGTGTCAGATGCTCCGAAGTACCGCAGTAGCTCCGTAGCAGGGGTCTACGAGAAAATTTATATGAAGAAATCTAAAAAGGCAAAAAACTAAGTGAAAAACGGGAGAAAAACAGGTGGATTCGTTATATTAGGTGCTTCCTAGTGATAAGCAAGGGATACGATGAAGAATAAGTGGAGTTTTAAGAACTTTCGAACTATGAAATATCGTGGTATACGATAGCTTAGGTGGATTTTGACTATGGAAGATATAAAAATTTGAAATTTTTCAGGTTCCTGTCGTCCGATCCCGGCGAAAGTGGTGTCGACGGACGCGGCTCGACGAGACGGACAAGAAAAGCGAAGAAAATGGAAAAGCGTAGAAGAAAATTCGGAAAATATGAGGAAAAAACAGAAATTTTAAGACAAAAACCGAAAAATTCGCGCGGATGAGGGTCGCAAAGACGCCGAATGCGCCTCGGAAAACTCGGGGTGACGGAATGAATAAGAAAAATGCAAATTAGAAGGTGTCAGATGCTCCGAAGTACCGCAGTAGCTCCGTAGCAGGGGTCTACGAGAAAATTTATATGAAGAAATCTACAAAGGCAAAAAACTAAGTGAAAAACGGGAGAAAAACAGGTGGATTCGTTATATTAGGTGCTTCCTAGTGATAAGCAAGGGATACGATGAAGAATAAGTGGAGTTTTAAGAACTTTCGAACTATGAAATATCGTGGTATACGATAGCTTAGGTGGATTTTGACTATGGAAGATATAAAAATTTGAAATTTTTCAGGTTCCTGTCGTCCGATCCCGGCGAAAGTGGTGTCGACGGACGCGGCTCGACGAGACGGACAAGAAAAGCGAAGAAAATGGAAAAGCGTAGAAGAAAATTCGGAAAATATGAGGAAAAAACAGAAATTTTAAGACAAAAACCGAAAAATTCGCGCGGATGAGGGTCGCAAAGACGCCGAATGCGCCTCGGAAAACTCGGGGTGACGGAATGAATAAGAAAAATGCAAATTAGAAGGTGTCAGATGCTCCGAAGTACCGCAGTAGCTCCGTAGCAGGGGTCTACGAGAAAATTTATATGAAGAAATCTACAAAGGCAAAAAACTAAGTGAAAAACGGGAGAAAAACAGGTGGATTCGTTATATTAGGTGCTTCCTAGTGATAAGCAAGGGATACGATGAAGAATAAGTGGAGTTTTAAGAACTTTCGAACTATGAAATATCGTGGTATACGATAGCTTAGGTGGATTTTGACTATGGAAGATATAAAAATTTGAAATTTTTCAGGTTCCTGTCGTCCGATCCCGGCGAAAGTGGTGTCGACGGACGCGGCTCGACGAGACGGACAAGAAAAGCGAAGAAAATGGAAAAGCGTAGAAGAAAATTCGGAAAATATGAGGAAAAAACAGAAATTTTAAGACAAAAACCGAAAAATTCGCGCGGATGAGGGTCGCAAAGACGCCGAATGCGCCTCGGAAAACTCGGGGTGACGGAATGAATAAGAAAAATGCAAATTAGAAGGTGTCAGATGCTCCGAAGTACCGCAGTAGCTCCGTAGCAGGGGTCTACGAGAAAATTTATATGAAGAAATCTAAAAAGGCAAAAAACTAAGTGAAAAACGGGAGAAAAACAGGTGGATTCGTTATATTAGGTGCTTCCTAGTGATAAGCAAGGGATACGATGAAGAATAAGTGGAGTTTTAAGAACTTTCGAACTATGAAATATCGTGGTATACGATAGCTTAGGTGGATTTTGACTATGGAAGATATAAAAATTTGAAATTTTTCAGGTTCCTGTCGTCCGATCCCGGCGAAAGTGGTGTCGACGGACGCGGCTCGACGAGACGGACAAGAAAAGCGAAGAAAATGGAAAAGCGTAGAAGAAAATTCGGAAAATATGAGGAAAAAACAGAAATTTTAAGACAAAAACCGAAAAATTCGCGCGGATGAGGGTCGCAAAGACGCCGAATGCGCCTCGGAAAACTCGGGGTGACGGAATGAATAAGAAAAATGCAAATTAGAAGGTGTCAGATGCTCCGAAGTACCGCAGTAGCTCCGTAGCAGGGGTCTACGAGAAAATTTATATGAAGAAATCTACAAAGGCAAAAAACTAAGTGAAAAACGGGAGAAAAACAGGTGGATTCGTTATATTAGGTGCTTCCTAGTGATAAGCAAGGGATACGATGAAGAATAAGTGGAGTTTTAAGAACTTTCGAACTATGAAATATCGTGGTATACGATAGCTTAGGTGGATTTTGACTATGGAAGATATAAAAATTTGAAATTTTTCAGGTTCCTGTCGTCCGATCCCGGCGAAAGTGGTGTCGACGGACGCGGCTCGACGAGACGGACAAGAAAAGCGAAGAAAATGGAAAAGCGTAGAAGAAAATTCGGAAAATATGAGGAAAAAACAGAAATTTTAAGACAAAAACCGAAAAATTCGCGCGGATGAGGGTCGCAAAGACGCCGAATGCGCCTCGGAAAACTCGGGGTGACGGAATGAATAAGAAAAATGCAAATTAGAAGGTGTCAGATGCTCCGAAGTACCGCAGTAGCTCCGTAGCAGGGGTCTACGAGAAAATTTATATGAAGAAATCTAAAAAGGCAAAAAACTAAGTGAAAAACGGGAGAAAAACAGGTGGATTCGTTATATTAGGTGCTTCCTAGTGATAAGCAAGGGATACGATGAAGAATAAGTGGAGTTTTAAGAACTTTCGAACTATGAAATATCGTGGTATACGATAGCTTAGGTGGATTTTGACTATGGAAGATATAAAAATTTGAAATTTTTCAGGTTCCTGTCGTCCGATCCCGGCGAAAGTGGTGTCGACGGACGCGGCTCGACGAGACGGACAAGAAAAGCGAAGAAAATGGAAAAGCGTAGAAGAAAATTCGGAAAATATGAGGAAAAAACAGAAATTTTAAGACAAAAACCGAAAAATTCGCGCGGATGAGGGTCGCAAAGACGCCGAATGCGCCTCGGAAAACTCGGGGTGACGGAATGAATAAGAAAAATGCAAATTAGAAGGTGTCAGATGCTCCGAAGTACCGCAGTAGCTCCGTAGCAGGGGTCTACGAGAAAATTTATATGAAGAAATCTACAAAGGCAAAAAACTAAGTGAAAAACGGGAGAAAAACAGGTGGATTCGTTATATTAGGTGCTTCCTAGTGATAAGCAAGGGATACGATGAAGAATAAGTGGAGTTTTAAGAACTTTCGAACTATGA
>CANASO010000011.1:0-15000 GCA_947363495.1 Euzophera pinguis
ATTCCGTCGCCCCGCGTCGATTGAGCCGCTTCTCGGTCTCATCGGACCTTATTTGGACTTGCTACGGCATTTCCAAAATTCAAAAAACTACATTTTCTTTGAAAATTTATAAATTTTCTACTAAAAATTTTCTATTTTTGGCTTCATTCGATCCGTCTCGCCGAGACGAGTCCAGCGACACCCCGTTTTCGAAGATCGGACGTATACTTTTGAAAAATTCTAGGATTTGTCCAAAACTAGCATACCGAGGTTACTTGGTAAGTGCTTTTCTCCATACATTGGTATTAAAATTTCAAAAAATTTCCTCAAAAGTATATGTGTGATATATCGTTGGATTCGATAATTCGGCGCTATTTAAACGGTGCGCATACGGATTTGATTTTCGTGCGCGCCCCATACTAAATTTTCCAAAAAACTATAAAAAATTGCATTTTTGAATTTTCCAAATTTTCCAAGGACACTGGTTGTTCCAAATTTTATTTTTTCTCGTAGATTCCGTCGCCCCGCGTCGATTGAGCCGCTTCTCGGTCTCATCGGACCTTATTTGGACTTGCTACGGCATTTCCAAAATTCAAAAAACTACATTTTCTTTGAAAATTTATAAATTTTCTACTAAAAATTTTCTATTTTTGGCTTCATTCGATCCGTCTCGCCGAGACGAGTCCAGCGACACCCCGTTTTCGAAGATCGGACGTATACTTTTTGAAAAATTCTAGGATTTGTCCAAAACTAGCATACCGAGGTTACTTGGTAAGTGCTTTTCTCCATACATTGGTATTAAAATTTTCAAAAAATTTCCTCAAAAGTATATGTGTGATATATCGTTGGATTCGATAATTCGGCGCTATTTAAACGGTGCGCATACGGATTTGATTTTCGTGCGCGCCCCATACTAAATTTTCCAAAAAACTATAAAAAATTGCATTTTTGAATTTTCCAAATTTTCCAAGGACACTGGTTGTTCCAAATTTTATTTTTTCTCGTAGATTCCGTCGCCCCGCGTCGATTGAGCCGCTTCTCGGTCTCATCGGACCTTATTTGGACTTGCTACGGCATTTCCAAAATTCAAAAAACTACATTTTCTTTGAAAATTTATAAATTTTCTACTAAAAATTTTCTATTTTTGGCTTCATTCGATCCGTCTCGCCGAGACGAGTCCAGCGACACCCCGTTTTCGAAGATCGGACGTATACTTTTTGAAAAATTCTAGGATTTGTCCAAAACTAGCATACCGAGGTTACTTGGTAAGTGCTTTTCTCCATACATTGGTATTAAAATTTTCAAAAAATTTCCTCAAAAGTATATGTGTGATATATCGTTGGATTCGATAATTCGGCGCTATTTAAACGGTGCGCATACGGATTTGATTTTCGTGCGCGCCCCATACTAAATTTTCCAAAAAACTATAAAAAATTGCATTTTTGAATTTTCCAAATTTTCCAAGGACACTGGTTGTTCCAAATTTTATTTTTTCTCGTAGATTCCGTCGCCCCGCGTCGATTGAGCCGCTTCTCGGTCTCATCGGACCTTATTTGGACTTGCTACGGCATTTCCAAAATTCAAAAAACTACATTTTCTTTGAAAATTTATAAATTTTCTACTAAAAATTTTCTATTTTTGGCTTCATTCGATCCGTCTCGCCGAGACGAGTCCAGCGACACCCCGTTTTCGAAGATCGGACGTATACTTTTTGAAAAATTCTAGGATTTGTCCAAAACTAGCATACCGAGGTTACTTGGTAAGTGCTTTTCTCCATACATTGGTATTAAAATTTTCAAAAAATTTCCTCAAAAGTATATGTGTGATATATCGTTGGATTCGATAATTCGGCGCTATTTAAACGGTGCGCATACGGATTTGATTTTCGTGCGCGCCCCATACTAAATTTTCCAAAAAACTATAAAAAATTGCATTTTTGAATTTTCCAAATTTTCCAAGGACACTGGTTGTTCCAAATTTTATTTTTTCTCGTAGATTCCGTCGCCCCGCGTCGATTGAGCCGCTTCTCGGTCTCATCGGACCTTATTTGGACTTGCTACGGCATTTCCAAAATTCAAAAAACTACATTTTCTTTGAAAATTTATAAATTTTCTACTAAAAATTTTCTATTTTTGGCTTCATTCGATCCGTCTCGCCGAGACGAGTCCAGCGACACCCCGTTTTCGAAGATCGGACGTATACTTTTTGAAAAATTCTAGGATTTGTCCAAAACTAGCATACCGAGGTTACTTGGTAAGTGCTTTTCTCCATACATTGGTATTAAAATTTTCAAAAAATTTCCTCAAAAGTATATGTGTGATATATCGTTGGATTCGATAATTCGGCGCTATTTAAACGGTGCGCATACGGATTTGATTTTCGTGCGCGCCCCATACTAAATTTTCCAAAAAACTATAAAAAATTGCATTTTTGAATTTTCCAAATTTTCCAAGGACACTGGTTGTTCCAAATTTTATTTTTTCTCGTAGATTCCGTCGCCCCGCGTCGATTGAGCCGCTTCTCGGTCTCATCGGACCTTATTTGGACTTGCTACGGCATTTCCAAAATTCAAAAAACTACATTTTCTTTGAAAATTTATAAATTTTCTACTAAAAATTTTCTATTTTTGGCTTCATTCGATCCGTCTCGCCGAGACGAGTCCAGCGACACCCCGTTTTCGAAGATCGGACGTATACTTTTTGAAAAATTCTAGGATTTGTCCAAAACTAGCATACCGAGGTTACTTGGTAAGTGCTTTTCTCCATACATTGGTATTAAAATTTTCAAAAAATTTCCTCAAAAGTATATGTGTGATATATCGTTGGATTCGATAATTCGGCGCTATTTAAACGGTGCGCATACGGATTTGATTTTCGTGCGCGCCCCATACTAAATTTTCCAAAAAACTATAAAAAATTGCATTTTTGAATTTTCCAAATTTTCCAAGGACACTGGTTGTTCCAAATTTTATTTTTTCTCGTAGATTCCGTCGCCCCGCGTCGATTGAGCCGCTTCTCGGTCTCATCGGACCTTATTTGGACTTGCTACGGCATTTCCAAAATTCAAAAAACTACATTTTCTTTGAAAATTTATAAATTTTCTACTAAAAATTTTCTATTTTTGGCTTCATTCGATCCGTCTCGCCGAGACGAGTCCAGCGACACCCCGTTTTCGAAGATCGGACGTATACTTTTTGAAAAATTCTAGGATTTGTCCAAAACTAGCATACCGAGGTTACTTGGTAAGTGCTTTTCTCCATACATTGGTATTAAAATTTTCAAAAAATTTCCTCAAAAGTATATGTGTGATATATCGTTGGATTCGATAATTCGGCGCTATTTAAACGGTGCGCATACGGATTTGATTTTCGTGCGCGCCCCATACTAAATTTTCCAAAAAACTATAAAAAATTGCATTTTTGAATTTTCCAAATTTTCCAAGGACACTGGTTGTTCCAAATTTTATTTTTTCTCGTAGATTCCGTCGCCCCGCGTCGATTGAGCCGCTTCTCGGTCTCATCGGACCTTATTTGGACTTGCTACGGCATTTCCAAAATTCAAAAAACTACATTTTCTTTGAAAATTTATAAATTTTCTACTAAAAATTTTCTATTTTTGGCTTCATTCGATCCGTCTCGCCGAGACGAGTCCAGCGACACCCCGTTTTCGAAGATCGGACGTATACTTTTTGAAAAATTCTAGGATTTGTCCAAAACTAGCATACCGAGGTTACTTGGTAAGTGCTTTTCTCCATACATTGGTATTAAAATTTTCAAAAAATTTCCTCAAAAGTATATGTGTGATATATCGTTGGATTCGATAATTCGGCGCTATTTAAACGGTGCGCATACGGATTTGATTTTCGTGCGCGCCCCATACTAAATTTTCCAAAAAACTATAAAAAATTGCATTTTTGAATTTTCCAAATTTTCCAAGGACACTGGTTGTTCCAAATTTTATTTTTTCTCGTAGATTCCGTCGCCCCGCGTCGATTGAGCCGCTTCTCGGTCTCATCGGACCTTATTTGGACTTGCTACGGCATTTCCAAAATTCAAAAAACTACATTTTCTTTGAAAATTTATAAATTTTCTACTAAAAATTTTCTATTTTTGGCTTCATTCGATCCGTCTCGCCGAGACGAGTCCAGCGACACCCCGTTTTCGAAGATCGGACGTATACTTTTTGAAAAATTCTAGGATTTGTCCAAAACTAGCATACCGAGGTTACTTGGTAAGTGCTTTTCTCCATACATTGGTATTAAAATTTTCAAAAAATTTCCTCAAAAGTATATGTGTGATATATCGTTGGATTCGATAATTCGGCGCTATTTAAACGGTGCGCATACGGATTTGATTTTCGTGCGCGCCCCATACTAAATTTTCCAAAAAACTATAAAAAATTGCATTTTTGAATTTTCCAAATTTTCCAAGGACACTGGTTGTTCCAAATTTTATTTTTTCTCGTAGATTCCGTCGCCCCGCGTCGATTGAGCCGCTTCTCGGTCTCATCGGACCTTATTTGGACTTGCTACGGCATTTCCAAAATTCAAAAAACTACATTTTCTTTGAAAATTTATAAATTTTCTACTAAAAATTTTCTATTTTTGGCTTCATTCGATCCGTCTCGCCGAGACGAGTCCAGCGACACCCCGTTTTCGAAGATCGGACGTATACTTTTTGAAAAATTCTAGGATTTGTCCAAAACTAGCATACCGAGGTTACTTGGTAAGTGCTTTTCTCCATACATTGGTATTAAAATTTTCAAAAAATTTCCTCAAAAGTATATGTGTGATATATCGTTGGATTCGATAATTCGGCGCTATTTAAACGGTGCGCATACGGATTTGATTTTCGTGCGCGCCCCATACTAAATTTTCCAAAAAACTATAAAAAATTGCATTTTTGAATTTTCCAAATTTTCCAAGGACACTGGTTGTTCCAAATTTTATTTTTTCTCGTAGATTCCGTCGCCCCGCGTCGATTGAGCCGCTTCTCGGTCTCATCGGACCTTATTTGGACTTGCTACGGCATTTCCAAAATTCAAAAAACTACATTTTCTTTGAAAATTTATAAATTTTCTACTAAAAATTTTCTATTTTTGGCTTCATTCGATCCGTCTCGCCGAGACGAGTCCAGCGACACCCCGTTTTCGAAGATCGGACGTATACTTTTTGAAAAATTCTAGGATTTGTCCAAAACTAGCATACCGAGGTTACTTGGTAAGTGCTTTTCTCCATACATTGGTATTAAAATTTTCAAAAAATTTCCTCAAAAGTATATGTGTGATATATCGTTGGATTCGATAATTCGGCGCTATTTAAACGGTGCGCATACGGATTTGATTTTCGTGCGCGCCCCATACTAAATTTTCCAAAAAACTATAAAAAATTGCATTTTTGAATTTTCCAAATTTTCCAAGGACACTGGTTGTTCCAAATTTTATTTTTTCTCGTAGATTCCGTCGCCCCGCGTCGATTGAGCCGCTTCTCGGTCTCATCGGACCTTATTTGGACTTGCTACGGCATTTCCAAAATTCAAAAAACTACATTTTCTTTGAAAATTTATAAATTTTCTACTAAAAATTTTCTATTTTTGGCTTCATTCGATCCGTCTCGCCGAGACGAGTCCAGCGACACCCCGTTTTCGAAGATCGGACGTATACTTTTTGAAAAATTCTAGGATTTGTCCAAAACTAGCATACCGAGGTTACTTGGTAAGTGCTTTTCTCCATACATTGGTATTAAAATTTTCAAAAAATTTCCTCAAAAGTATATGTGTGATATATCGTTGGATTCGATAATTCGGCGCTATTTAAACGGTGCGCATACGGATTTGATTTTCGTGCGCGCCCCATACTAAATTTTCCAAAAAACTATAAAAAATTGCATTTTTGAATTTTCCAAATTTTCCAAGGACACTGGTTGTTCCAAATTTTATTTTTTCTCGTAGATTCCGTCGCCCCGCGTCGATTGAGCCGCTTCTCGGTCTCATCGGACCTTATTTGGACTTGCTACGGCATTTCCAAAATTCAAAAAACTACATTTTCTTTGAAAATTTATAAATTTTCTACTAAAAATTTTCTATTTTTGGCTTCATTCGATCCGTCTCGCCGAGACGAGTCCAGCGACACCCCGTTTTCGAAGATCGGACGTATACTTTTTGAAAAATTCTAGGATTTGTCCAAAACTAGCATACCGAGGTTACTTGGTAAGTGCTTTTCTCCATACATTGGTATTAAAATTTTCAAAAAATTTCCTCAAAAGTATATGTGTGATATATCGTTGGATTCGATAATTCGGCGCTATTTAAACGGTGCGCATACGGATTTGATTTTCGTGCGCGCCCCATACTAAATTTTCCAAAAAACTATAAAAAATTGCATTTTTGAATTTTCCAAATTTTCCAAGGACACTGGTTGTTCCAAATTTTATTTTTTCTCGTAGATTCCGTCGCCCCGCGTCGATTGAGCCGCTTCTCGGTCTCATCGGACCTTATTTGGACTTGCTACGGCATTTCCAAAATTCAAAAAACTACATTTTCTTTGAAAATTTATAAATTTTCTACTAAAAATTTTCTATTTTTGGCTTCATTCGATCCGTCTCGCCGAGACGAGTCCAGCGACACCCCGTTTTCGAAGATCGGACGTATACTTTTTGAAAAATTCTAGGATTTGTCCAAAACTAGCATACCGAGGTTACTTGGTAAGTGCTTTTCTCCATACATTGGTATTAAAATTTTCAAAAAATTTCCTCAAAAGTATATGTGTGATATATCGTTGGATTCGATAATTCGGCGCTATTTAAACGGTGCGCATACGGATTTGATTTTCGTGCGCGCCCCATACTAAATTTTCCAAAAAACTATAAAAAATTGCATTTTTGAATTTTCCAAATTTTCCAAGGACACTGGTTGTTCCAAATTTTATTTTTTCTCGTAGATTCCGTCGCCCCGCGTCGATTGAGCCGCTTCTCGGTCTCATCGGACCTTATTTGGACTTGCTACGGCATTTCCAAAATTCAAAAAACTACATTTTCTTTGAAAATTTATAAATTTTCTACTAAAAATTTTCTATTTTTGGCTTCATTCGATCCGTCTCGCCGAGACGAGTCCAGCGACACCCCGTTTTCGAAGATCGGACGTATACTTTTTGAAAAATTCTAGGATTTGTCCAAAACTAGCATACCGAGGTTACTTGGTAAGTGCTTTTCTCCATACATTGGTATTAAAATTTTCAAAAAATTTCCTCAAAAGTATATGTGTGATATATCGTTGGATTCGATAATTCGGCGCTATTTAAACGGTGCGCATACGGATTTGATTTTCGTGCGCGCCCCATACTAAATTTTCCAAAAAACTATAAAAAATTGCATTTTTGAATTTTCCAAATTTTCCAAGGACACTGGTTGTTCCAAATTTTATTTTTTCTCGTAGATTCCGTCGCCCCGCGTCGATTGAGCCGCTTCTCGGTCTCATCGGACCTTATTTGGACTTGCTACGGCATTTCCAAAATTCAAAAAACTACATTTTCTTTGAAAATTTATAAATTTTCTACTAAAAATTTTCTATTTTTGGCTTCATTCGATCCGTCTCGCCGAGACGAGTCCAGCGACACCCCGTTTTCGAAGATCGGACGTATACTTTTTGAAAAATTCTAGGATTTGTCCAAAACTAGCATACCGAGGTTACTTGGTAAGTGCTTTTCTCCATACATTGGTATTAAAATTTTCAAAAAATTTCCTCAAAAGTATATGTGTGATATATCGTTGGATTCGATAATTCGGCGCTATTTAAACGGTGCGCATACGGATTTGATTTTCGTGCGCGCCCCATACTAAATTTTCCAAAAAACTATAAAAAATTGCATTTTTGAATTTTCCAAATTTTCCAAGGACACTGGTTGTTCCAAATTTTATTTTTTCTCGTAGATTCCGTCGCCCCGCGTCGATTGAGCCGCTTCTCGGTCTCATCGGACCTTATTTGGACTTGCTACGGCATTTCCAAAATTCAAAAAACTACATTTTCTTTGAAAATTTATAAATTTTCTACTAAAAATTTTCTATTTTTGGCTTCATTCGATCCGTCTCGCCGAGACGAGTCCAGCGACACCCCGTTTTCGAAGATCGGACGTATACTTTTTGAAAAATTCTAGGATTTGTCCAAAACTAGCATACCGAGGTTACTTGGTAAGTGCTTTTCTCCATACATTGGTATTAAAATTTTCAAAAAATTTCCTCAAAAGTATATGTGTGATATATCGTTGGATTCGATAATTCGGCGCTATTTAAACGGTGCGCATACGGATTTGATTTTCGTGCGCGCCCCATACTAAATTTTCCAAAAAACTATAAAAAATTGCATTTTTGAATTTTCCAAATTTTCCAAGGACACTGGTTGTTCCAAATTTTATTTTTTCTCGTAGATTCCGTCGCCCCGCGTCGATTGAGCCGCTTCTCGGTCTCATCGGACCTTATTTGGACTTGCTACGGCATTTCCAAAATTCAAAAAACTACATTTTCTTTGAAAATTTATAAATTTTCTACTAAAAATTTTCTATTTTTGGCTTCATTCGATCCGTCTCGCCGAGACGAGTCCAGCGACACCCCGTTTTCGAAGATCGGACGTATACTTTTTGAAAAATTCTAGGATTTGTCCAAAACTAGCATACCGAGGTTACTTGGTAAGTGCTTTTCTCCATACATTGGTATTAAAATTTTCAAAAAATTTCCTCAAAAGTATATGTGTGATATATCGTTGGATTCGATAATTCGGCGCTATTTAAACGGTGCGCATACGGATTTGATTTTCGTGCGCGCCCCATACTAAATTTTCCAAAAAACTATAAAAAATTGCATTTTTGAATTTTCCAAATTTTCCAAGGACACTGGTTGTTCCAAATTTTATTTTTTCTCGTAGATTCCGTCGCCCCGCGTCGATTGAGCCGCTTCTCGGTCTCATCGGACCTTATTTGGACTTGCTACGGCATTTCCAAAATTCAAAAAACTACATTTTCTTTGAAAATTTATAAATTTTCTACTAAAAATTTTCTATTTTTGGCTTCATTCGATCCGTCTCGCCGAGACGAGTCCAGCGACACCCCGTTTTCGAAGATCGGACGTATACTTTTTGAAAAATTCTAGGATTTGTCCAAAACTAGCATACCGAGGTTACTTGGTAAGTGCTTTTCTCCATACATTGGTATTAAAATTTTCAAAAAATTTCCTCAAAAGTATATGTGTGATATATCGTTGGATTCGATAATTCGGCGCTATTTAAACGGTGCGCATACGGATTTGATTTTCGTGCGCGCCCCATACTAAATTTTCCAAAAAACTATAAAAAATTGCATTTTTGAATTTTCCAAATTTTCCAAGGACACTGGTTGTTCCAAATTTTATTTTTTCTCGTAGATTCCGTCGCCCCGCGTCGATTGAGCCGCTTCTCGGTCTCATCGGACCTTATTTGGACTTGCTACGGCATTTCCAAAATTCAAAAAACTACATTTTCTTTGAAAATTTATAAATTTTCTACTAAAAATTTTCTATTTTTGGCTTCATTCGATCCGTCTCGCCGAGACGAGTCCAGCGACACCCCGTTTTCGAAGATCGGACGTATACTTTTTGAAAAATTTGCCCGCCCACCCTCCCGTAAATTACTCGGGATATCAACTTCGGACAGGGGTCAAAAACATTTTTTGGAATTTCGTTCATTTTAATTCTAACGTGTTAGGCGTGAGAGAAATACACTAAATAAAAGCTTTTTTAATAAGGGACTTTGCTAATAAATATTAGTAAAAAAATTAAGACTACGATCTGCTTTATTATTGGAAATCTGATAATTAAGTAAATTGAGGGATAGTGTATAGACTGCAACTATTGTCTATATGAATAGTATTTGACTCCGCCTACCGCGTAGTGAAGTAGAGACCAAGGGCTGGTGCCCGTTGACAATTACCTATACATTTATAATAGGAATAACTCATTTTAACAACAATTTATATTATAGGCTCTATTTTTAATTTAATTAATAAATACTTTTAACAATTTGCTGTACCTGTACATACAGCAAAAGACTGACTATTTTAATCTAATTTAATTTAATATAACTTAATTAATAAATAAATATTTTAAACTAATTACTGTACCTATACATACAGTAAAAGACTGACAAAATAATAATTAAAGCGTATTAAATCAGAGCGCAAAATAAATAAATAATTGATTAAAAATTTTTTTTAGGACTTATACAACTTTTACAATATTATATTTTAATCGTGATTACTTCCGGACTGACGCAATCTCCCCTCCCTTAAATCCCCCCCTAAATACTCAAAATGTTTCGCACTCCATCCACCAAGCGTACCCTCACTTTTTCGCCTGAGGAGCCCGACATCCCCGTTATACTAAACAAGACAATCACTAAGACTAAAGTTAGATCAGTTAAAAAAGTAGGCAAAAATTTAAATGACGATGCTCATATAGCAAAACAAATTAGAACAAATAGCGAGGGGTCGTCGGGGCCCTCAGGAGAAAAATTGCCGAGGGACGAAAGTAGGAATTCAAAAGCCTTTAGGTTGCTCCAGGAGGGCAAGGCCCAACTTAAGCAATCGGGCAATATAAAAACCTCAATTAAGGAAAACATAATAGAAATTTTGACAAAGCTATTCGAAATGGTGATAAATGAGGATGAAGAGTCGGTAAAAAATGATATTTTGACAGAAACCAAAAGAGACGATAGGATTGTGGAGGAGATGAGTGAATATAAGAAAATACTGTTAGAAAATAGTAAGCAGATGTCAGAACTCACCACAATCCTAAAAGAACTACCAAAACGAGAAACGACTACCTACGCGAGCGTAGTGGCGGCACCTCCGAAGCAAAAGCTCGGAGTTTCCGCCATGCACTCGGTGGTGGTCTCATCGACCATTTCGAAAGACACAGGGGAGGATGTCGTTACAAAAATTAGAAGGGCAATAAATGCGACAGAAAATGGAGGGTTCGTAGATATGCTCAGGAAGTCTAGGGACCAGAAGGTGATTATCGGGTGTAAGAAAAGAGAAGACATAGTAAAAATTAAAGATAAAATTGAGAAAGAAGATAATAGTTTAAAAATTTTAGACCTTAAAAACAAAGACCCGCTAGTCATCTTCCGGGACCTACTGGAAGAGCATTCCGATGATACGGTGCTGAAGGCATTGCAAACTCAGAACGTTGGCCTCTTTGAAGGACTCAAAGAGGATGACGTCCGAATGCAGATTGTCTACAGGAAGAGGACGAAAAACCCGCTTAAGAGCCATAGAGTCCTCAGGGTATCTCCCATTTTGTGGCAGAGATTGACCTCAGCTGGGGCTGTGCACGTGGACCTCCAGCGGATAAGGGTCGCCGACCGATCCCCTCTCATTCAGTGCTCGCGCTGTCTGGGATATGGGCACGGTCGGCGATTCTGTGAGCTGGAGGTTGACGTGTGCAGCCACTGCGGAGGCCCGCACCTGAGGGCTCAATGTGAGGACTTGGTGGCGGGAGTCCCACCTTCCTGTAGGAACTGCAAGGAGGCTAAACTTCAAGACCTGGTTCACAATGCCTTCAGCACTGAATGCCCTATTAGGCAGAGGCGCGAGGCCCTGGCTAGAGCCAATGTGGCGTACAACTTGTGACTCGACCAGACAGACAGACAGACAGACATAACATTGGAACGACAGGGAAGCATAGACAGTAATCGGGTGCGAGGCGCAAGTGTTGGATAAGAGCCTTGATCAGAAAGATAGGAACTATCTCTTCTGATCAAGGCGTACACCACGAAGGGAAATATCTTGCGTCTCGTAGTCGATTGTTGTCTAAAACAGAGAAGGAAATTGGGTATTTATAATTTAGATTATAAAACTCCAGATTTTAAGGTATGATGATACAGAAAAGGAAGACAAATAAAAAATGTAATAAATTCGATAAATATATATACATAAAAACAAATACAGTCATACGATGAAAACCAAGATTTTAAAAGAAATATACAATAGATCAAATAGAAGTAAGAAATAGATATACAGAGAAGAATACAACGTAATTATAAAATATAAATGGAAGATAAAAAATATAATACAAAACTAAGATAAGTAAAAAAGTAATAATAGCATGTTATATTATACAGTAGTCAAATAAGAAAAAGTTAAAATATGATCCCATTGAAAAATAAAAATTAGTTAAACCGTATGATGGAATAAATTATTAGATAACAAAAATAGAAGATAAAACTTCAAAAAATACACACACATACAAGAACAAGTTGTACAATAAACAAAAGTAGCCAAGGGCGCCTCCACCCGTAAGGCGGAAAGAATGTGAAATCATTAAAAAAAAAAAAAAAAAAAAAAAAAAAAAAACCTAACCTAACCTAACCTAACCTAACCTAACCTAACCTAACCTAACCTAACCTAACCTAACCTAACCTAACCTAACCTAACCTAACCTAACCTAACCTAACCTAACCTAACCTAACCTAACCTAACCTAACCTGGTATTAGAAATTTCAAAAATTTTCCTCAAAATTACAAGTGTGACATATCGTTGGATTCGATAATTCGGTGCTAATTGAACGGTGCGCATACGGATTTGATTTTCGCGCGCGCCCCATACAAAATTTTCCAAAAAACACCAAAAAATTGCATTTTTGAATTTTCCAAATTTTCCACGAACACTGGTTGTTCAAAACTAAATTTTTTCTAGTAGATTCCGTCGCCCCGCGTCGATTGAGCCGCTTCTCGGCCTCATCGGACTTTATTTGGACTTGCTACGGCATTTCCAAAATTCAAAAAACTACATTTTCTTTGAAAATTTATAAATTTTCTACTAAATATTTTTTGTTTTTGGCATCATTAGATCCGTCTCGCCGAGACGAGTCCAGCGACACCCCGTTTTCGAAAATCGGACGCATACTTTTTGAAAAATTTTTCCGCCCACCCTCCCATAAATTACTCGGGATATCAACTTCGGACAGGGGTCAAAAACATTTTTTGAAATTTCGGATGTTTTAATTCTGACGTGTTAGGCGTGAGACTAATACACTAAATAAAAGCTTTTAATTAGGGACATTGCTAATAAATATTAGTAAAATTTAGACTACGGTTTGCTTTATTATCGGGTACCCGATAATTAAGTAAATTGAGGAATTGCATAAAGACTGTAAATATTGTCTACATAAACAGTATTTGACTCCGCCTACCGCTTAGTGTAGTAGAGACCAAGGGCTGGTGCCCGTTGACTCTTACCTATACATTTTAAATAGGAATAACAAATTTTAACAATAATTTTACATTTATATTATAGGCTCTACTTTTAATTTATTAAATAAACATTTTACTTTTTTGCTGTACCTTTACATACAGTAAAAGACTGACTATTTTAATCTAATTTAATCTAATCCAATTTAATTAATAAATAAAAATTTTAAACTAATTACTGTACCTATACATGCAGTAAGAGACTGACAAAAACTTAACGACTTGGCGTATCAAATCAGAGCGCAAAATAAATATTTGATTAAAAAAATTTTTAAAGGACTTTACAACTTATACAATTTTATATTTTAACCGTGATTAACTCCAGACTGACGCTGTCTCCCCTCCCTTGAATCCCCCCTAAATACTTAAAATGTTTCGCACTCCGTCGACCAAGCGTACCCTCACTTTTTCGCCTGAGGAGCCCGACGTCCCCGCTATACTAAATAAGACAATAACTAAGACAAAAGCTAAAACAGTTAAAAAGGTAACAAAAAATTTTAAAGACGATGCTCATGCAGCAAAACAAATTCGGACAAATAGCGAGGGGTCGTCGGGGGCCTCAGGAGAAAAATTGCCGAGGGACGAAAGTAGGACCTCAAAAGCCTTCAGGTTGCTCCAGGAGGGCAAGGCCCAACTGAAACAATCGGGCAATATAAAAACTTCGATAAAAGAAAACATTTTAGAAATTTTGACAAATCTATTCGAAATGGTGATAAATGAGGACGAAGAGTCGGTAAAAAATGATATTTTCACAGAAACAAAAAAAGACGTTAGGATTGTGGAGGAGATGAAGGAATACAAGAAAATTTTGTTAGAAAATAGTAAGCAGATGTCGGAACTCACCACAATCCTAAAAGAACTACCAAAGAGAGAGGCGACTACCTACGCGAGCGTAGTGGCGGCACCTCCGAAGCAAAAGCTCGGAGTTTCCGCCATGCACTCGGTGGTGGTCTCATCGACCATTTCAAAAGACACAGGGGAGGATGTCGTAACAAAAATTAGAAGGGCAATAAATGCGACAGAAAGTGGAGGGTACGTGGATATGCTCAGGAAATCTAGGGACCAGAAGGTGATTATCGGGTGTAAGAAAATAGAAGACATAGTAAAAATAAAAGATAAAATTGAGAAAGCAGACAATAGTTTACAAATTTTAGACCTTAAAAACAAAGACCCGCTAGTCATCTTCCGGGACCTACTGGAAGAGCATTCCGATGATACGGTACTGAAGGCATTGCAAACTCAGAATGTTGGCCTCTTTGAAGGACTCAAAGAGGACGACGTCCGAATGCAGATTGTCTACAGGAAGAGGACGAAAAACCCGCTCAAGAGCCATAGAGTCCTCAGGGTATCTCCCATCTTGTGGCAGAGATTGACTTCAGCTGGGGCTGTGCACGTGGACCTCCAGCGGATAAGGGTCGCCGACCAATCCCCTCTCATTCAGTGCTCGCGCTGTCTGGGATACGGGCATGGTCGGCGATTCTGTGAGCTGGAGGTTGACGTGTGCAGCCACTGCGGAGGCCCGCACCTGAGGGCTCAATGTGAGGACTTGGTGGCGGGAGTCCCACCTTCTTGTAGAAACTGCAAGGAGGCCAAACTTGTAGACCTGGTTCACAATGCCTTCAGCACCGAATGCCCTATTAGGCAGAGGCGAGAGGCCCTGGCCAGAGCCAATGTGGCATACAATTTGTGACTCGACCAGACAGACAGACAGACAGATATACCATTGGATCGACAGGAAAGTAAAGACAATAAT
>CANASO010000011.1:17500-30496 GCA_947363495.1 Euzophera pinguis
CTTCGGAGCATCTGACACTTTTTAATTTGCATTTATCTTCTTCATTCCGTCACCCCTTATCTTCCGAGGCGCATTAGGCGTCTTAGCGACCCATATCCACGCGAATTTTTCGATTTTTGTCTTAAAATTTCGGTTTTTTCTTCGTATTTTCCGAATTTTCCTCTACGCATTTTCATTTTCTTCGCTTTTCTTATCCGTCTCGTCGAGCCGCGTCCGACGACACCACTTTCGCCGGGATCCGACGACAGGAACCTGAAAAATTTGCAATTTTTACAATTTCATAGTTAAAAATCCACCTAAGCTATCGTTCACCGTGATATATCATAGTTAGGAAGTTCTTAAAACTGCACTAAATTCTCATTGTATCCCTTGCTTATCACTAAAAAGCACCTAATTCAGTAAATTCACCAGTTTTTATCCCTTTTTTCACTTAAAATTTTGCCTTTTAGATTTCTCCATACAAGTTTTCTCGTAGACCCCTGCTGCGAAGCTACCACGGTACTTCGGAGCATCTGACACTTTTTAATTTGCATTTATCTTCTTCATTCCGTCACCCCTTATCTTCCGAGGCGCATTAGGCGTCTTAGCGACCCATATCCACGCGAATTTTTCGATTTTTGTCTTAAAATTTCGGTTTTTTCTTCGTATTTTCCGAATTTTCCTCTACGCATTTTCATTTTCTTCGCTTTTCTTATCCGTCTCGTCGAGCCGCGTCCGACGACACCACTTTCGCCGGGATCCGACGACAGGAACCTGAAAAATTTGCAATTTTTACAATTTCATAGTTAAAAATCCACCTAAGCTATCGTTCACCGTGATATATCATAGTTAGGAAGTTCTTAAAACTGCACTAAATTCTCATTGTATCCCTTGCTTATCACTAAAAAGCACCTAATTCAGTAAATTCACCAGTTTTTATCCCTTTTTTCACTTAAAATTTTGCCTTTTAGATTTCTCCATACAAGTTTTCTCGTAGACCCCTGCTGCGAAGCTACCACGGTACTTCGGAGCATCTGACACTTTTTAATTTGCATTTATCTTCTTCATTCCGTCACCCCTTATCTTCCGAGGCGCATTAGGCGTCTTAGCGACCCATATCCACGCGAATTTTTCGATTTTTGTCTTAAAATTTCGGTTTTTTCTTCGTATTTTCCGAATTTTCCTCTACGCATTTTCATTTTCTTCGCTTTTCTTATCCGTCTCGTCGAGCCGCGTCCGACGACACCACTTTCGCCGGGATCCGACGACAGGAACCTGAAAAATTTGCAATTTTTACAATTTCATAGTTAAAAATCCACCTAAGCTATCGTTCACCGTGATATATCATAGTTAGGAAGTTCTTAAAACTGCACTAAATTCTCATTGTATCCCTTGCTTATCACTAAAAAGCACCTAATTCAGTAAATTCACCAGTTTTTATCCCTTTTTTCACTTAAAATTTTGCCTTTTAGATTTCTCCATACAAGTTTTCTCGTAGACCCCTGCTGCGAAGCTACCACGGTACTTCGGAGCATCTGACACTTTTTAATTTGCATTTATCTTCTTCATTCCGTCACCCCTTATCTTCCGAGGCGCATTAGGCGTCTTAGCGACCCATATCCACGCGAATTTTTCGATTTTTGTCTTAAAATTTCGGTTTTTTCTTCGTATTTTCCGAATTTTCCTCTACGCATTTTCATTTTCTTCGCTTTTCTTATCCGTCTCGTCGAGCCGCGTCCGACGACACCACTTTCGCCGGGATCCGACGACAGGAACCTGAAAAATTTGCAATTTTTACAATTTCATAGTTAAAAATCCACCTAAGCTATCGTTCACCGTGATATATCATAGTTAGGAAGTTCTTAAAACTGCACTAAATTCTCATTGTATCCCTTGCTTATCACTAAAAAGCACCTAATTCAGTAAATTCACCAGTTTTTATCCCTTTTTTCACTTAAAATTTTGCCTTTTAGATTTCTCCATACAAGTTTTCTCGTAGACCCCTGCTGCGAAGCTACCACGGTACTTCGGAGCATCTGACACTTTTTAATTTGCATTTATCTTCTTCATTCCGTCACCCCTTATCTTCCGAGGCGCATTAGGCGTCTTAGCGACCCATATCCACGCGAATTTTTCGATTTTTGTCTTAAAATTTCGGTTTTTTCTTCGTATTTTCCGAATTTTCCTCTACGCATTTTCATTTTCTTCGCTTTTCTTATCCGTCTCGTCGAGCCGCGTCCGACGACACCACTTTCGCCGGGATCCGACGACAGGAACCTGAAAAATTTGCAATTTTTACAATTTCATAGTTAAAAATCCACCTAAGCTATCGTTCACCGTGATATATCATAGTTAGGAAGTTCTTAAAACTGCACTAAATTCTCATTGTATCCCTTGCTTATCACTAAAAAGCACCTAATTCAGTAAATTCACCAGTTTTTATCCCTTTTTTCACTTAAAATTTTGCCTTTTAGATTTCTCCATACAAGTTTTCTCGTAGACCCCTGCTGCGAAGCTACCACGGTACTTCGGAGCATCTGACACTTTTTAATTTGCATTTATCTTCTTCATTCCGTCACCCCTTATCTTCCGAGGCGCATTAGGCGTCTTAGCGACCCATATCCACGCGAATTTTTCGATTTTTGTCTTAAAATTTCGGTTTTTTCTTCGTATTTTCCGAATTTTCCTCTACGCATTTTCATTTTCTTCGCTTTTCTTATCCGTCTCGTCGAGCCGCGTCCGACGACACCACTTTCGCCGGGATCCGACGACAGGAACCTGAAAAATTTGCAATTTTTACAATTTCATAGTTAAAAATCCACCTAAGCTATCGTTCACCGTGATATATCATAGTTAGGAAGTTCTTAAAACTGCACTAAATTCTCATTGTATCCCTTGCTTATCACTAAAAAGCACCTAATTCAGTAAATTCACCAGTTTTTATCCCTTTTTTCACTTAAAATTTTGCCTTTTAGATTTCTCCATACAAGTTTTCTCGTAGACCCCTGCTGCGAAGCTACCACGGTACTTCGGAGCATCTGACACTTTTTAATTTGCATTTATCTTCTTCATTCCGTCACCCCTTATCTTCCGAGGCGCATTAGGCGTCTTAGCGACCCATATCCACGCGAATTTTTCGATTTTTGTCTTAAAATTTCGGTTTTTTCTTCGTATTTTCCGAATTTTCCTCTACGCATTTTCATTTTCTTCGCTTTTCTTATCCGTCTCGTCGAGCCGCGTCCGACGACACCACTTTCGCCGGGATCCGACGACAGGAACCTGAAAAATTTGCAATTTTTACAATTTCATAGTTAAAAATCCACCTAAGCTATCGTTCACCGTGATATATCATAGTTAGGAAGTTCTTAAAACTGCACTAAATTCTCATTGTATCCCTTGCTTATCACTAAAAAGCACCTAATTCAGTAAATTCACCAGTTTTTATCCCTTTTTTCACTTAAAATTTTGCCTTTTAGATTTCTCCATACAAGTTTTCTCGTAGACCCCTGCTGCGAAGCTACCACGGTACTTCGGAGCATCTGACACTTTTTAATTTGCATTTATCTTCTTCATTCCGTCACCCCTTATCTTCCGAGGCGCATTAGGCGTCTTAGCGACCCATATCCACGCGAATTTTTCGATTTTTGTCTTAAAATTTCGGTTTTTTCTTCGTATTTTCCGAATTTTCCTCTACGCATTTTCATTTTCTTCGCTTTTCTTATCCGTCTCGTCGAGCCGCGTCCGACGACACCACTTTCGCCGGGATCCGACGACAGGAACCTGAAAAATTTGCAATTTTTACAATTTCATAGTTAAAAATCCACCTAAGCTATCGTTCACCGTGATATATCATAGTTAGGAAGTTCTTAAAACTGCACTAAATTCTCATTGTATCCCTTGCTTATCACTAAAAAGCACCTAATTCAGTAAATTCACCAGTTTTTATCCCTTTTTTCACTTAAAATTTTGCCTTTTAGATTTCTCCATACAAGTTTTCTCGTAGACCCCTGCTGCGAAGCTACCACGGTACTTCGGAGCATCTGACACTTTTTAATTTGCATTTATCTTCTTCATTCCGTCACCCCTTATCTTCCGAGGCGCATTAGGCGTCTTAGCGACCCATATCCACGCGAATTTTTCGATTTTTGTCTTAAAATTTCGGTTTTTTCTTCGTATTTTCCGAATTTTCCTCTACGCATTTTCATTTTCTTCGCTTTTCTTATCCGTCTCGTCGAGCCGCGTCCGACGACACCACTTTCGCCGGGATCCGACGACAGGAACCTGAAAAATTTGCAATTTTTACAATTTCATAGTTAAAAATCCACCTAAGCTATCGTTCACCGTGATATATCATAGTTAGGAAGTTCTTAAAACTGCACTAAATTCTCATTGTATCCCTTGCTTATCACTAAAAAGCACCTAATTCAGTAAATTCACCAGTTTTTATCCCTTTTTTCACTTAAAATTTTGCCTTTTAGATTTCTCCATACAAGTTTTCTCGTAGACCCCTGCTGCGAAGCTACCACGGTACTTCGGAGCATCTGACACTTTTTAATTTGCATTTATCTTCTTCATTCCGTCACCCCTTATCTTCCGAGGCGCATTAGGCGTCTTAGCGACCCATATCCACGCGAATTTTTCGATTTTTGTCTTAAAATTTCGGTTTTTTCTTCGTATTTTCCGAATTTTCCTCTACGCATTTTCATTTTCTTCGCTTTTCTTATCCGTCTCGTCGAGCCGCGTCCGACGACACCACTTTCGCCGGGATCCGACGACAGGAACCTGAAAAATTTGCAATTTTTACAATTTCATAGTTAAAAATCCACCTAAGCTATCGTTCACCGTGATATATCATAGTTAGGAAGTTCTTAAAACTGCACTAAATTCTCATTGTATCCCTTGCTTATCACTAAAAAGCACCTAATTCAGTAAATTCACCAGTTTTTATCCCTTTTTTCACTTAAAATTTTGCCTTTTAGATTTCTCCATACAAGTTTTCTCGTAGACCCCTGCTGCGAAGCTACCACGGTACTTCGGAGCATCTGACACTTTTTAATTTGCATTTATCTTCTTCATTCCGTCACCCCTTATCTTCCGAGGCGCATTAGGCGTCTTAGCGACCCATATCCACGCGAATTTTTCGATTTTTGTCTTAAAATTTCGGTTTTTTCTTCGTATTTTCCGAATTTTCCTCTACGCATTTTCATTTTCTTCGCTTTTCTTATCCGTCTCGTCGAGCCGCGTCCGACGACACCACTTTCGCCGGGATCCGACGACAGGAACCTGAAAAATTTGCAATTTTTACAATTTCATAGTTAAAAATCCACCTAAGCTATCGTTCACCGTGATATATCATAGTTAGGAAGTTCTTAAAACTGCACTAAATTCTCATTGTATCCCTTGCTTATCACTAAAAAGCACCTAATTCAGTAAATTCACCAGTTTTTATCCCTTTTTTCACTTAAAATTTTGCCTTTTAGATTTCTCCATACAAGTTTTCTCGTAGACCCCTGCTGCGAAGCTACCACGGTACTTCGGAGCATCTGACACTTTTTAATTTGCATTTATCTTCTTCATTCCGTCACCCCTTATCTTCCGAGGCGCATTAGGCGTCTTAGCGACCCATATCCACGCGAATTTTTCGATTTTTGTCTTAAAATTTCGGTTTTTTCTTCGTATTTTCCGAATTTTCCTCTACGCATTTTCATTTTCTTCGCTTTTCTTATCCGTCTCGTCGAGCCGCGTCCGACGACACCACTTTCGCCGGGATCCGACGACAGGAACCTGAAAAATTTGCAATTTTTACAATTTCATAGTTAAAAATCCACCTAAGCTATCGTTCACCGTGATATATCATAGTTAGGAAGTTCTTAAAACTGCACTAAATTCTCATTGTATCCCTTGCTTATCACTAAAAAGCACCTAATTCAGTAAATTCACCAGTTTTTATCCCTTTTTTCACTTAAAATTTTGCCTTTTAGATTTCTCCATACAAGTTTTCTCGTAGACCCCTGCTGCGAAGCTACCACGGTACTTCGGAGCATCTGACACTTTTTAATTTGCATTTATCTTCTTCATTCCGTCACCCCTTATCTTCCGAGGCGCATTAGGCGTCTTAGCGACCCATATCCACGCGAATTTTTCGATTTTTGTCTTAAAATTTCGGTTTTTTCTTCGTATTTTCCGAATTTTCCTCTACGCATTTTCATTTTCTTCGCTTTTCTTATCCGTCTCGTCGAGCCGCGTCCGACGACACCACTTTCGCCGGGATCCGACGACAGGAACCTGAAAAATTTGCAATTTTTACAATTTCATAGTTAAAAATCCACCTAAGCTATCGTTCACCGTGATATATCATAGTTAGGAAGTTCTTAAAACTGCACTAAATTCTCATTGTATCCCTTGCTTATCACTAAAAAGCACCTAATTCAGTAAATTCACCAGTTTTTATCCCTTTTTTCACTTAAAATTTTGCCTTTTAGATTTCTCCATACAAGTTTTCTCGTAGACCCCTGCTGCGAAGCTACCACGGTACTTCGGAGCATCTGACACTTTTTAATTTGCATTTATCTTCTTCATTCCGTCACCCCTTATCTTCCGAGGCGCATTAGGCGTCTTAGCGACCCATATCCACGCGAATTTTTCGATTTTTGTCTTAAAATTTCGGTTTTTTCTTCGTATTTTCCGAATTTTCCTCTACGCATTTTCATTTTCTTCGCTTTTCTTATCCGTCTCGTCGAGCCGCGTCCGACGACACCACTTTCGCCGGGATCCGACGACAGGAACCTGAAAAATTTGCAATTTTTACAATTTCATAGTTAAAAATCCACCTAAGCTATCGTTCACCGTGATATATCATAGTTAGGAAGTTCTTAAAACTGCACTAAATTCTCATTGTATCCCTTGCTTATCACTAAAAAGCACCTAATTCAGTAAATTCACCAGTTTTTATCCCTTTTTTCACTTAAAATTTTGCCTTTTAGATTTCTCCATACAAGTTTTCTCGTAGACCCCTGCTGCGAAGCTACCACGGTACTTCGGAGCATCTGACACTTTTTAATTTGCATTTATCTTCTTCATTCCGTCACCCTTATCTTCCGAGGCGCATTAGGCGTCTTAGCGACCCATATCCACGCGAATTTTTCGATTTTTGTCTTAAAATTTCGGTTTTTTCTTCGTATTTTCCGAATTTTCCTCTACGCATTTTCATTTTCTTCGCTTTTCTTATCCGTCTCGTCGAGCCGCGTCCGACGACACCACTTTCGCCGGGATCCGACGACAGGAACCTGAAAAATTTGCAATTTTTACAATTTCATAGTTAAAAATCCACCTAAGCTATCGTTCACCGTGATATATCATAGTTAGGAAGTTCTTAAAACTGCACTAAATTCTCATTGTATCCCTTGCTTATCACTAAAAAGCACCTAATTCAGTAAATTCACCAGTTTTTATCCCTTTTTTCACTTAAAATTTTGCCTTTTAGATTTCTCCATACAAGTTTTCTCGTAGACCCCTGCTGCGAAGCTACCACGGTACTTCGGAGCATCTGACACTTTTTAATTTGCATTTATCTTCTTCATTCGTCACCCCTTATCTTCCGAGGCGCATTAGGCGTCTTAGCGACCCATATCCACGCGAATTTTTCGATTTTTGTCTTAAAATTTCGGTTTTTTCTTCGTATTTTCCGAATTTTCCTCTACGCATTTTCATTTTCTTCGCTTTTCTTATCCGTCTCGTCGAGCCGCGTCCGACGACACCACTTTCGCCGGGATCCGACGACAGGAACCTGAAAAATTTGCAATTTTTACAATTTCATAGTTAAAAATCCACCTAAGCTATCGTTCACCGTGATATATCATAGTTAGGAAGTTCTTAAAACTGCACTAAATTCTCATTGTATCCCTTGCTTATCACTAAAAAGCACCTAATTCAGTAAATTCACCAGTTTTTATCCCTTTTTTCACTTAAAATTTTGCTTTTAGATTTCTCCATACAAGTTTTCTCGTAGACCCCTGCTGCGAAGCTACCACGGTACTTCGGAGCATCTGACACTTTTTAATTTGCATTTATCTTCTTCATTCCGTCACCCCTTATCTTCCGAGGCGCATTAGGCGTCTTAGCGACCCATATCCACGCGAATTTTTCGATTTTTGTCTTAAAATTTCGGTTTTTTCTTCGTATTTTCCGAATTTTCCTCTACGCATTTTCATTTTCTTCGCTTTTCTTATCCGTCTCGTCGAGCCGCGTCCGACGACACCACTTTCGCCGGGATCCGACGACAGGAACCTGAAAAATTTGCAATTTTTACAATTTCATAGTTAAAAATCCACCTAAGCTATCGTTCACCGTGATATATCATAGTTAGGAAGTTCTTAAAACTGCACTAAATTCTCATTGTATCCCTTGCTTATCACTAAAAAGCACCTAATTCAGTAAATTCACCAGTTTTTATCCCTTTTTTCACTTAAAATTTTGCCTTTTAGATTTCTCCATACAAGTTTTCTCGTAGACCCCTGCTGCGAAGCTACCACGGTACTTCGGAGCATCTGACACTTTTTAATTTGCATTTATCTTCTTCATTCCGTCACCCCTTATCTTCCGAGGCGCATTAGGCGTCTTAGCGACCCATATCCACGCGAATTTTTCGATTTTTGTCTTAAAATTTCGGTTTTTTCTTCGTATTTTCCGAATTTTCCTCTACGCATTTTCATTTTCTTCGCTTTTCTTATCCGTCTCGTCGAGCCGCGTCCGACGACACCACTTTCGCCGGGATCCGACGACAGGAACCTGAAAAATTTGCAATTTTTACAATTTCATAGTTAAAAATCCACCTAAGCTATCGTTCACCGTGATATATCATAGTTAGGAGTTCTTAAAACTGCACTAAATTCTCATTGTATCCCTTGCTTATCACTAAAAAGCACCTAATTCAGTAAATTCACCAGTTTTTATCCCTTTTTTCACTTAAAATTTTGCCTTTTAGATTTCTCCATACAAGTTTTCTCGTAGACCCCTGCTGCGAAGCTACCACGGTACTTCGGAGCATCTGACACTTTTTAATTTGCATTTATCTTCTTCATTCCGTCACCCCTTATCTTCCGAGGCGCATTAGGCGTCTTAGCGACCCATATCCACGCGAATTTTTCGATTTTTGTCTTAAAATTTCGGTTTTTTCTTCGTATTTTCCGAATTTTCCTCTACGCATTTTCATTTCTTCGCTTTTCTTATCCGTCTCGTCGAGCCGCGTCCGACGACACCACTTTCGCCGGGATCCGACGACAGGAACCTGAAAAATTTGCAATTTTTACAATTTCATAGTTAAAAATCCACCTAAGCTATCGTTCACCGTGATATATCATAGTTAGGAAGTTCTTAAAACTGCACTAAATTCTCATTGTATCCCTTGCTTATCACTAAAAAGCACCTAATTCAGTAAATTCACCAGTTTTTATCCCTTTTTTCACTTAAAATTTTGCCTTTTAGATTTCTCCATACAAGTTTTCTCGTAGACCCCTGCTGCGAAGCTACCACGGTACTTCGGAGCATCTGACACTTTTTAATTTGCATTTATCTTCTTCATTCCGTCACCCCTTATCTTCCGAGGCGCATTAGGCGTCTTAGCGACCCATATCCACGCGAATTTTTCGATTTTTGTCTTAAAATTTCGGTTTTTTCTTCGTATTTTCCGAATTTTCCTCTACGCATTTTCATTTTCTTCGCTTTTCTTATCCGTCTCGTCGAGCCGCGTCCGACGACACCACTTTCGCCGGGATCCGACGACAGGAACCTGAAAAATTTGCAATTTTTACAATTTCATAGTTAAAAATCCACCTAAGCTATCGTTCACCGTGATATATCATAGTTAGGAAGTTCTTAAAACTGCACTAAATTCTCATTGTATCCCTTGCTTATCACTAAAAAGCACCTAATTCAGTAAATTCACCAGTTTTTATCCCTTTTTTCACTTAAAATTTTGCCTTTAGATTTCTCCATACAAGTTTTCTCGTAGACCCCTGCTGCGAAGCTACCACGGTACTTCGGAGCATCTGACACTTTTTAATTTGCATTTATCTTCTTCATTCCGTCACCCCTTATCTTCCGAGGCGCATTAGGCGTCTTAGCGACCCATATCCACGCGAATTTTCGATTTTTGTCTTAAAATTTCGGTTTTTTCTTCGTATTTTCCGAATTTTCCTCTACGCATTTTCATTTTCTTCGCTTTTCTTATCCGTCTCGTCGAGCCGCGTCCGACGACACCACTTTCGCCGGGATCCGACGACAGGAACCTGAAAATTTGCAATTTTTACAATTTCATAGTTAAAAATCCACCTAAGCTATCGTTCACCGTGATATATCATAGTTAGGAAGTTCTTAAAACTGCACTAAATTCTCATTGTATCCCTTGCTTATCACTAAAAAGCACCTAATTCAGTAAATTCACCAGTTTTTATCCCTTTTTTCACTTAAAATTTTGCCTTTTAGATTTCTCCATACAAGTTTTCTCGTAGACCCCTGCTGCGAAGCTACCACGGTACTTCGGAGCATCTGACACTTTTTAATTTGCATTTATCTTCTTCATTCCGTCACCCCTTATCTTCCGAGGCGCATTAGGCGTCTTAGCGACCCATATCCACGCGAATTTTTCGATTTTTGTCTTAAAATTTCGGTTTTTTCTTCGTATTTTCCGAATTTTCCTCTACGCATTTTCATTTTCTTCGCTTTTCTTATCCGTCTCGTCGAGCCGCGTCCGACGACACCACTTTCGCCGGGATCCGACGACAGGAACCTGAAAAATTTGCAATTTTTACAATTTCATAGTTAAAAATCCACCTAAGCTATCGTTCACCGTGATATATCATAGTTAGGAAGTTCTTAAAACTGCACTAAATTCTCATTGTATCCCTTGCTTATCACTAAAAAGCACCTAATTCAGTAAATTCACCAGTTTTTATCCCTTTTTTCACTTAAAATTTTGCCTTTTAGATTTCTCCATACAAGTTTTCTCGTAGACCCCTGCTGCGAAGCTACCACGGTACTTCGAGCATCTGACACTTTTTAATTTGCATTTATCTTCTTCATTCGTCACCCCTTATCTTCCGAGGCGCATTAGGCGTCTTAGCGACCCATATCCACGCGAATTTTTCGATTTTTGTCTTAAAATTTCGGTTTTTTCTTCGTATTTTCCGAATTTTCCTCTACGCATTTTCATTTTCTTCGCTTTTCTTATCCGTCTCGTCGAGCCGCGTCCGACGACACCACTTTCGCCGGGATCCGACGACAGGAACCTGAAAAATTTGCAATTTTTACAATTTCATAGTTAAAAATCCACCTAAGCTATCGTTCACCGTGATATATCATAGTTAGGAAGTTCTTAAAACTGCACTAATTCTCATTGTATCCCTTGCTTATCACTAAAAAGCACCTAATTCAGTAAATTCACCAGTTTTTATCCCTTTTTTCACTTAAAATTTTGCCTTTTAGATTTCTCCATACAAGTTTTCTCGTAGACCCCTGCTGCGAAGCTACCACGGTACTTCGGAGCATTCTGACACTTTTTAATTTGCATTTATCTTCTTCATTCCGTCACCCCTTATCTTCCGAGGCGCATTAGGCGTCTTAGCGACCCATATCCACGCGAATTTTTCGATTTTTGTCTTAAAATTTCGGTTTTTTCTTCGTATTTTCCGAATTTTCCTCTACGCATTTTCATTTTCTTCGCTTTTCTTATCCGTCTCGTCGAGCCGCGTCCGACGACACCACTTTCGCCGGGATCCGACGACAGGAACCTGAAAAATTTGCAATTTTTACAATTTCATAGTTAAAAATCCACCTAAGCTATCGTTCACCGTGATATATCATAGTTAGGAAGTTCTTAAAACTGCACTAAATTCTCATTGTATCCCTTGCTTATCACTAAAAAGCACCTAATTCAGTAAATTCACCAGTTTTTATCCCTTTTTTCACTTAAAATTTTGCCTTTTAGATTTCTCCATACAAGTTTTCTCGTAGACCCCTGCTGCGAAGCTACCACGGTACTTCGGAGCATCTGACACTTTTTAATTTGCATTTATCTTCTTCATTCCGTCACCCCTTATCTTCCGAGGCGCATTAGGCGTCTTAGCGACCCATATCCACGCGAATTTTTCGATTTTTGTCTTAAAATTTCGGTTTTTTCTTCGTATTTTCCGAATTTTCCTCTACGCATTTTCATTTTCTTCGCTTTCTTATCCGTCTCGTCGAGCCGCGTCCGACGACACCACTTTCGCCGGGATCCGACGACAGGAACCTGAAAATTTGCAATTTTTACAATTTCATAGTTAAAAATCCACCTAAGCTATCGTTCACCGTGATATATCATAGTTAGGAAGTTCTTAAAACTGCACTAAATTCTCATTGTATCCCTTGCTTATCACTAAAAAGCACCTAATTCAGTAAATTCACCAGTTTTTATCCCTTTTTTCACTTAAAATTTTGCCTTTTAGATTTCTCCATACAAGTTTTCTCGTAGACCCCTGCTGCGAAGCTACCACGGTACTTCGGAGCATCTGACACTTTTTAATTTGCATTTATCTTCTTCATTCCGTCACCCCTTATCTTCCGAGGCGCATTAGGCGTCTTAGCGACCCATATCCACGCGAATTTTCGATTTTTGTCTTAAAATTTCGGTTTTTTCTTCGTATTTTCCGAATTTTCCTCTACGCATTTCATTTTCTTCGCTTTTCTTATCCGTCTCGTCGAGCCGCGTCCGACGACACCACTTTCGCCGGGATCCGACGACAGGAACCTGAAAAATTTGCAATTTTTACAATTTCATAGTTAAAAATCCACCTAAGCTATCGTTCACCGTGATATATCATAGTTAGGAAGTTCTTAAAACTGCACTAAATTCTCATTGTATCCCTTGCTTATCACTAAAAAGCACCTAATTCAGTAAATTCACCAGTTTTTATCCCTTTTTTCACTTAAAATTTTGCCTTTTAGATTTCTCCATACAAGTTTTCTCGTAGACCCCTGCTG
>CANASO010000012.1:0-33272 GCA_947363495.1 Euzophera pinguis
TGGAGATGGCCGCTCCCACCTTTCCGTCAATTTTGCTACCGTCGGTGTACATTTTGACCTCGAAGTAACTGTTTTCATCAAGGCGTTGCTGGTCTATCAGGCTGAGAAACTCCAGGTCGATACGCTCGGCAGGGTGAGGGCAGTCTGTTGCTGGTGTCTTCCGCTCGATCTCCCTATCCGCCAGCCCGGGCAGGGGTGCCCCCTTCTTGATCCTGTACAGGGATGATGCTTCCCGCACTCGAAGATCGAGAGGGAGCAGCCCCGTCAGCACGAGTGCAGAATTGAGGGATACCGTGCGGTAGGCCCCGCAAATTTTCTGGGCAAAACCGCGTTGGACAGCGTTTAGTTGCTTTTTTATGCCAATTTTTTCCGCCGCATGTCCCCATACGCTGGCTGCATATAGTATAACTGGTTCCACGGCGGCATTGTAGATCATTCTTATGATTTCCGGGCCCAATCCCCAACTCGTTTTTGCCGCTTTGGCCAGCTGTTTGTATATGCCTAGCGCCTTCCTACAAGTATTTGTGACATGTGTATTAAATGTTAGTTTGTTGTCTATTGTTACCCCCAATATTTTTATCTCCTCTCTGATGTCAATGTCGCCACCACCCATTCTGAGTCTAGGTTGGTCAAATTTAAGTTTCCTCGTTACTACCATAGCGTTTGTTTTGTGTGTGGCGAAGTTTAGCTTGTTTTTAACTCCCCATTTCTTGACCCTGTCGAGTATGGCATTTGCTTGCAGCTCAATTTCCAGGGCCGTATTCCCATCAAACACTAGCACCACGTCATCGGCGAATGCATTACAGAAGATCCCCCTCTCTTCCATGTCTCTCAGCAGCGGATCCAGAAGGAGATTCCACAGTATTGGACCCGCTATCGATCCCTGTACACACCCCTTGTTGGTTTTTACTGTCGCTTCTTCGCCACCGTACCTAATTTTGACTGTCCGATCTTTGAGGTAGTCATCAAAAACCTTTCTGATATTTGCAGGACACTTTTCCTCCGCCAATCTTAGCTTTATTGCAGGCCACCAGGCGTTGTCGAAGGCTCCCTCTATGTCCAATGAAACCAAGGTTACGATTTTTTGTTCTTCTTCTACCTTAGTTTTTATGTGCTGCATTAGAACATAGAGAGAGTCCTCGGTGCTCCTCTGTGGTACAAAGCCGTATTGTCTTTTACTCATTTTTGGCAGGAGATAATGCCTTAACCGGGCCACCAGCATCTTCTCAAAGATCTTTCCAAGGACCGATAGCAGCCCAATGGGTCTATAGGATTTGGGAGTTGTGTAGCTCTCCCTACCAGGCTTTTTAAGAACTACAGCTACGGCCTCCTTCCATGCGTTTGGGAAACATTTGTGTTCGAGACATTTGTTTATGAGCTCCAAGAATAACTCTGGTTCGCTTTGTATGAATTTGGAACAAATGTCTAATGTAAACCCATCTCCGCCAGGTGCCTTCTTCGGGTTAAAGGACTCTGCAGCCGACTTCATTTCCAGCATGGTGAATGGCGGGTCGCAAGTGTCTTCTTGTTTGCCATCATTCATTTCGTTTGCCTTTGCTCTAATGCTTTGATGAATGGATAAGTCGTTGCTCTCCGAGTCTTCCGGATAAAAGGTTTCTGCCAGGTATTTGGCCGAGTCCTTTATGTTTAGGATTTTGCCATTTTGCTCTAGTGGGATGTCGTCTTCTCTCTTAGTCGTCCTTCTCAATACTCTGTATATCCCCTCCCAAACCCCCTCTCTATCTTGCTTCTCACAGAACTCCCTCCAACTTTCCGTCTGAGCCCTCACCGCCCTATCTTCATACACTTCTTTCTTTTCCAGGTACTCTTTTATGACTGCGTCTCTACGTGTAGGCGCAGCGCACCTGATTCGTCGCTTCAGCCTCGTGACCTCCAATTTCATCGCTGCGAGTTCTTCGGACCACCACGGCACGGTAAGTTTTTCTTTACATTTTTTCCTGGGTATTGAGTAATTACAAGCCTCAGTTATTATTGTGTTTATTCTACTTACTATTTCGTTAATTTCTTGTTTAGTTTTGATGTTTTTAATTTCTGTATACGTTATATTTTCCCGTGCTTTTAATTCATTAATTTTCTCTGTAAATTTATTCCAATCCGCTTTTTTGGTGTTATATATCCTAGTTGTTCTACTAATTTCTTTTCCCTTTTCTCTTTGCATTTTTATGTTAAAAGTTATGCCGTTGTGGTCCGAATTTACTAGATCCTCGTCAACCCTCCAGTTCTCTACGAGATCCAACATATCTCTCGAGCATGCCGTCACGTCTATAAAGCTCTTGAATCTTGTCCCTCCCCGTACGGTATCAAAAGTGTGTATCCTGCCAGTATTTAGGATGTGAAGGTCCAGTTCGTGGAGGGTATCCGCCATCTCTACACCCCTGTGGTCGATCTCTGGGCTTCCCCACCAGGAACTTTTGGCATTACCGTCCCCACCTATCAATATATGCTTGGGTTTCAGGGTTTTGACGATCTTTTCCAGTTCTTCCAAGTAGGGTCCTATCGGTTCACTGGGCTCATAGTAATAAGAGACCAATGCGAGCTTTCCATCCTTGGTTAGTATTTCGATTACGGCTGTGTTTATGGTGTTCAGCGTCGGATGTTGTATTACCGTTAAGTTTGGATCAAAAACGGCAATCGCTGCTTTAACCCTGTTATCGCTGTTTTTATTCGTTTGGAAAACTCGCATTCCCTGCCGACTTCCCATTCTTTTTGTACTGTCGACGAAGGGCTCCTGTACAAGCGCCACAGTGAGCTTTCGCCTTTCCGCCTCAACACAGAATTCACTCATGGCCAGCTGTTTCTTCTGTAAGTTCGCTTGCGCGATCCTCCAGAAGGTTCCCGGTGAGGTGCCCTTAGCAATACGCAACGGTCCGTCGCGCCGCTGCATCCCACTTCTGTCGTACCGGACACTCACTGCTAAATGCGTTATGCTCCACTTCTTTATATTTTGCTTTGGTGCAATTTCTACAGCTTGGCGGGATCTCTGCAAGCCGATCGGAACATTGAGCCCTCAGATGCGGCCCACCACAGTGACTGCATAGGTCCTCGGCTTCTGTACACATACGCTTTCCGTGGCCAAAGCCAAGGCAGCGCGTGCACTGGACCAACGGTGTCTGGTCTTCCACTTGGACACTCTGCACGTCTACCTGTATGCGGCCCCTTTCCGTAGCCCTCTGCCAGAATCTTGGCGACACGCTTATAACTACATGACGTAGATGTGGGTTCCGTGCTTTCTTCGTGTACTTTATCTCAACTTCTTTCTCACCCTCTTCCAAGTCCCGAAAAATTCCCCGGTTCTGGTTTTCAATACCCGGTTTTATATCTTCGTCTTTCACCATTGCCGTGACATTTTTGAGGACCAGTAGCGGGTTTCTATTTTTCATGTTTTCTACTTTTAAGTTGGTTTCACCCTTCTCTAGTCTTTCCTTTAATTTGTCTCTTTCTTCCGTTGTTCTCAGTCCCACAATTACTTTCTTGTCCTTTGCCTTTCTCAGGCTCTTCACCTCTATCCAGCCATCTTGGTCCTTCACCGCTTTCCTTATTTTGTCTATAACTTTATCCTCGTTTTCCTCGTCATTTTTGGAGGCTATCATCACCGAGTGGAGGGTCGTCCTATTTCTCGGTGCGGTACCTACCGATACTAATTTTGGTCGGTTTGATTCCCCTTCACTGGTGCTGGTCGCCACCTTTTCCATGACCACCCTGTGCCTTTCCAATTCTTCTCTTAGGACTGCCATTTGACTCCTGTTTTGCTCCATCATCTTGGCGTGTGCCTTCATCTCCGCCAAGTACCCGTCCATTTTCAGTTCACAAGTCGTCTGTCTGTCTGTAACTTGTCTGTCTTCCGTCTGTAGTCCGTCCGTCACAAGTCTGTCCTCCGTCTGTGTGTCGGCTGTCCGTCTGTTCGTTCGGTCCTTTTCCATCCTTTCCACTCTGTTCTGGATTGGGGAGTCTCTGAGGTCTGATGCTTTTCTTCCCCTGAGGGCGTCGAGTTGATCCTGGCTCTCGTTTATCATTTCATCAAACCTCCCCAAGACCTCTATCACTCGTTTTTTACATTCGCCTTTCATGTTTTTGGTGAGGTTTAACTGGTTTGTGGCATAAACGACCAGTTTCCGTGCTTCGGCTCTTTTATTTGCCATTTTTACAGGGAAGCTTTCCATTACGTAAGTGTTGTCCGCCGATTTTGTTCTCTTGGCCACGGAGCCAGCCCGCGTCCCGGGTTTATTTGTTTGAGCGTGCTTGTCATCTGCTACCTCAAATTTTTCCAGCATTTCCCCAATACTGCTCCTGCCCTCACCAGAAGTCACACTCCTAAGGGAGCTGTCCTTTGCCTTGAACTGTTTGGGGGGAGTCCTCTGCATTGTGAAGTCCTGCGCTAAAGCTCTGGTTTGTAAAAATTTTATACGACTGTCGCGCTGCTCCACAGAAGACCCAAGGGTCACCGGTAAGTGACTTTCCGGGTGGTCAATGATATATATATGAATCAATGACAAAAGAAGGAAACGAGATTCGAGAATTTTCAAGAAATTCTCTGTTAAATGTTAGTGCGTTTTGGCCGCCAAAGGCTCTGGTAGTCTCTAATTTGTAAAATACTCGTCAATGTACTTTAATAAGCAATCTGTATATATAAAATATAAAGTTGTCCTTAAAACTAAGACTCTACTGTATGGCTCTACACTTGTAGAGCTCGTTTATTATTACAGAGGTAGTGCTCGAAGAAACACTGTCAATGGCGAAAACCGCAGGCCTCTACGACCACGGGGAGCCGAGATATGTATCTATTAATGTTTGGTTAATTATTTATTTTATTTTTCAGGTGCAGTTTCTACACTCTTCCAGTCAGGATCAGGTAAGTAATGCTACCAATTTTGTATCTAATTTGTAGTATGTTATAGAACAATAACAAATCTAAAGAAAAAATTTTTCAAAATAAATAGCTCTATATAGAGTCGGGTTTTATCTCTACAAATAGAGTTCGTCAATCGGCGTCCTATGCCGCAAACCGCAAGTCTCTGCGACAACGGGAAGCCGCGATACCAGCGATTTGGTAAAAACAAAACAAAGGGTGATTTGTATGGTCACTTCAAGTTTGGCCCCAATTTTCCCGGTAACCAAGGACTATCGAGAGCCGGGAGCCTCACAGTCGATCTGCCTTCAACCTAGACTATCAAGATCCGGTGTCAGCCAAAAAGCCCCTCCCACCAAATTTTATCAATATCGGTTTAGCCGATTTTCCAATTGAGCAGAACAGAGCTCTCGACTCCACGTCTATCAGAGAAAACCGCAGGCCTCTACGACCACGGGGAGCCGAGATACAAATAATATAGTAATTTTAAAAAATAGCAAAATAATTTAATTAATTTAATTAATTTTAATCCTATCCTTTTTATTTCCAAACCAAATTCAAAATTCTGAAATGTTATATATAGTATATTTAGTCTACTAATTTTAAAAAGCAATTTCAATCTCAACGTACCAAGTTTAATCAGTTATTTAATTAATTTTAAGAATTTAAATTTGTTCCAAGATGTTAATTTGTATATTTTAATTTTTTATTTTCCCAGGAACCCCGGGTCACAGAAAGCCAGGAGCTTTACAGTTTTCCTGCTCTCAACCTCGGCTATCCGATTCCGACATAAAAAGTATAAAGTATTTTTGGAAGATTCTATCTCTTTTGGTGTAGTCAAAACTTAAATTTAGTATTATCTTCGGACTCCGAAGAGATAGGACAAGGATTACTTATATCCCCGGGACCGGGGGAACGCGGGCTATTTAAAAGGCTAACTGGAGTCCCGGAATTTGCAGGTTTCTAGGATTTAAAAGCAAAAACTAATTTAATTAATTCAAATCTTATCTTTTTCGTCTTTAAGCCAAATTCAAAATTTCAAAATGTTATATAAAGTATATTTAGTCTACTAATTTCAAAAAGCAATTTCAATCTCAACGTGCTAAGTTTAATAGGTTATTTAATAAATTTTAAGTTTTTTAAAATTGGTTAAAAATGTAAATTTATGTATTTTAATTATTTATTTTTAGAGGAACTACGGGTCACAGAAAGCCAGGAGCCTTACAGTTTTCCCGCTCTCAATCTCTGTTATCCGATTCCGATATAAAATGTATAAAATTTTTCGGAAGATTCTATCACTTTTGGTGTAGTCAAAACCTTTAATTTAGTATATCTTCGGACTCCGAAGAGATAGGATGTTGGTTACTTATATCTCTGGAGCCGGGGGAATGCGGGCTATTTAATGGTATCTATGAAATCCTGCAATTTGCAAGTTTTCAGGATTTAGGGGCTGAAAACTAATTTTTACTAATTTAATTTTATCTTTATAAATTTTGAACCGATTTTAAAGATTTAAAAAGTTTTACCGAGAGTTTTGAAGCTACTATTTTGACAGATATAATGTTATTTAAAAAAGTTTAATTTAAATTAGTTATTAATAGATTTAATAAAAAATGTACTTTTGTGAAAATTTAGAAAATTTCTAAACAAATTATTTTGAATTTCGTACCGTTCTATTGTATCCTGTGCTCCACTGCTTTTGAGATCCCCAGGGACCACGCGGCTCCAGGCACTCCAGAGATACAGCCCTCCTGAAACTCCTTTTTTAACTTCCTATATACCTCATATACTTTACATAAATAGATGCAATTAATAATTTTAGTCGATTGTGCACACCGAGCCTGTGCTTTCCTAATTTTTTCAAAAATTTTTTGTCAACGGACAACCGAATTTATAATTCCCCAAATTTCAGCTTTTTGCTATGTATATTATTTATTTTAGAAAAAACTACAGGACCAAAAATTATTCTTTCAGTACTAGAATTTTTGTTGCATTCGACTACTGGTTTTAGAAAATTTTGGATAATTTCGGTGAAATTCTCCAAAATCCCCAGGTATATTGTTACAATTTCCACCAATAGATGGCGGGATTTTGTTTACTATGTAAAAAACTCAATAATTAATGCGTTTTGGAAAATTCTTTTTGCCGAAATCTGTTATCTGAGAGCACATAAGACAATACAAACGTTTTCCCTTGGGAAAATCACAAGGGAAATATGAGAAAAAACAGGGGAAAAATTTAGAATTTTTGTAAATTTGGGAACTTTATTTCTTTAGAAGTACTGGGCCTAAAAATCTGGAATAACTTCTTAAACTATTCTTTTATAGTAAATTTTTATCTAAAAATGTAATTTGGGCTGAAACTACTAAATTAAAAAAGTAAATTCCGGTTTCAATTTATGTAAACAATGCGAAATTTTTCGCCGTCCTCCACCAGATAATCTCTATAAAATCCAATTTTGATGATAAAATTCCCAAACTTTCAACAATATATAGCTTAATAACTACCCCGTCAGGTGCAACCACCAGTATGATCCCGGTGTTCCCGGATTCCAGCGCAGACCGGCGAGAAGTTTCCTGAGCTTGATTTTCAGGTGAAAATGCTGTTATTGCCGGAGCTCGGGGAGCAGCAGGTACGATGACGGTATACCACCGGGTTCGCCAAAGGTAGGTGCTTCGAACGCCGGCTTCAGCAAGCAGAAATTCCCGAGGGCTTGCCGGAAATAAGGGAAAATCTTCCTATTGGCCGGTTTTTTCCAGGGCTGTATCTGGTCTCCCTTTAGTCGCAGGTTTACGAAAACTTGTAGGGCGGTGCTACGAATAGTCGTCCACGTTTTGGTTCAAGTTCCAAGTGCCTGCTCCTTCTTATCCCGTTGCAGGAAGGCCAGATGTCCGGGATTCCCGACTTCAACTATTCCAGGGGCCGCAACTGAGGTTTGGTTCAAGGAATATTCCAGAAAAATATATCCAGGGATGCGGCGGGTCCTGTTCTTCAATGTATCAAACCTGGAGCGATAAGTCCCACAGGACTTTCTCAGAACACGCTACCAACTTATCTTTGCGGTTTGATGCCGCAGTTCCGGGCCTATATCTCCCGAAATGATTCCCGAAAAATTTCCAAAAAATTTTTGCCGACTGTAAGGGGTAAAACCTGAGAATCGTACAGTTCGGGAACAAAAGGTTCCCGATAATAAACGTAACTTTATAGCGGCCGACCGCAAATTTCAACCGCAAAAAGTTTTTATTTTATTAATAACTTTTTTGTTTCTCGTCCGATTTTGAAAATTTTTTCACTATGCTGTTGCACTCGTCACGCCGCTTCTTTTGATGTATAACACTTGTTAATTTGCACAAACTTTTTTACTTTTTAGATTTTTTGTACGCGGAGCGTTTTAAAAGCTTGGTGCTCGTCTTGCGTGCGGGCACGGGACTGGTTAGGTTAGGTTAGGTTAGGTTAGGTTAGGTTAGGTTAGGTTAGGTTAGGTTAGGTTAGGTTAGGTTAGGTTAGGTTAGGTTAGGTTAGGTTAGGTTAGGTTAGGTTAGGTTAGGTTAGGTTAGGTTAGGTTAGGTTAGGTTAGGTTAGGTTAGGTTAGGTTAGGTTAGGTTAGGTTAGGTTAGGTTAGGTTAGGTTAGGTTAGGTTAGGTTAGGTTAGGTTAGGTTAGGTTAGGTTAGGTTAGGTTAGGTTAGGTTAGGTTAGGTTAGGTTAGGTTAGGTTAGGTTAGGTTAGGTTAGGTTAGGTTAGGTTAGGTTAGGTTAGGTTAGGTTAGGTTAGGTTAGGTTAGGTTAGGTTTTTTTTTTTTTTTTTTTTTTTTTATTCCTCCAAGTGTTATAACCGCACTTGAAGGGAGTTTATTGCCAGTAGCACTGCCACGGTCAAGTCTTGGCACCCTTTTTTACATAATTTCTATTTTCTACTTATTCTACTTATTCTAATATATTTTATTTTGTTTACAATACTTATTGTCTTGTTCGAATTAATTGTTTACATCTTTTATGTACTAGTCTTTATATTACATACATTTTCCTTACAATGCTTTATATTACAAGTGTTTACTGGTATAAACTTCCTAACTAATCAATTTACGAGCTTTATGATTGTTTAAATCTGCTTCCGCATTAATGCGGAAACAAATTTGAACAATTAACAAATTTTCACTATATTTATTTACGATTTCATAATTATTTGACACATTTTATAATACAGTGATTACATTTTACATTTACTTATTTTTGTTTACGAGTTTTAATTGTTTTGGTATATTTATTGCCTTATTACAGATTATTTTCTATAATTGCATGCAGATTTGACTTTGTTTACAGTGTTTTTTTTACTTTACATAATTCTAGAGAGACAATTTTTCAACTACCGTCATATTGCTTAACAAGATAAGATTGCCGACGTTTTTAATTGTATATCTTGTTGTTACTTATGGTTTTAATCACCTTGTTCCAATATCACAACACTTTAAAAGTATTTTTAACCACAGTCCTATTCTACATAAAATTGCTTAAATTAATATTTATACGTCATGTTACTATTTGCTAAATCTTATCAAATTATAAAAACAATTCTCATTATATACTATTTCCATAGGTCTACTGTAATACACTGGAATTTCTTACATTACTAGTTTTGCATTATGTTGTCTAGTCATTTTATTTACTAAGAATTTTTGTCCAATCATTAAATACCGTTATGTATTATTTACATAAGTCACTATATCTTTACTGTAAAAGTTTTCTTACATTATTACTTTTACCTCATATTATCTAGTCATTTTATTTACTGTAAATATTTGTCCCATTTTTTAAATATACCTTTTATGTATTAGTTACATATGTCTTAATATTTATGCTACTTATTTGTAGGTCGTGTCAACTATGAGTTGGTTATTTCATTGTTGTCACTTTGTTATATATAACTATCAAATCTATATTTTATACTATTACTTAATTAATCACTTAAGTAGCTTGTCATATGCTGTATACAATTTTAGTTTACAAATTAAGATTTCACTGACCTTGTAATGCCTTGTTTTTTGTTATCCAGTCTACACATAGCCACTTCAGAATCTATTTTTAACATTGTTTACACTGTTCAATTTACATTACACAACACAACATACGCTTACACTCACTACCGTCTTTGTACCATTTAGATAGATATCTGCAGGTACAGAGTCCTTGCTTGAGGCACTAATTTTCTGCATTGTTTTTCTTCCTGAACCCACGCTGACTCCTCAGCATCGGGTTCCTGATGTTTAACATCCCGAACTTCGATTGGCTTCAGCGCAGGACTCCAGGGTTTATGCAGCTCATTTTTTAACCTCAGTTGTAGGCTATCTTTGACCTCGCTAGAGCGTCCCATCTCTGCCTGACCTGACACTCTTGGCTAAACGCATTATGGTTTGCATTGCCGTTTTCTTCTTTGGTGCAGTTCAGGCAGGACGGGGGCGCTCCCGCAAGGTATCCTGGACACTTTTCCTTCTTGTGAGTTCCCCCACAGTGGCTGCATTTTTCAATGCTTGCTGTACAGTACTTTTTACCATGTCCGTACCCAAGACACACGGAGCATTGGATAACTGGAGAGTAATCCTCGACGTGTATCCGCTGCATACCGATGTGTATTGTGCCGGCCTCAACTACCCTCCTCCAAATTATTGGTGACACCCTCAGCACTATGTGGTTTAGGAGCTGATTGCGAGCTATTTTTCTGAATCTAACCTCTATTCTGAGGTCTTTTGCACTAATATTATTTGTTAACTTTTTATTTTGGTTTTTGACACCCTTTATGATGTCGTCATCAGAATTCTTTTTTACCACGTTTTTTAATATAAGCAACGGGTCTCGATTTTGTGCTTCTTCGACCTGGAGGTGTTCTGTTTCTAAAATTTTCTTTTTTAGTCTATTTCTGTCTTCTTCAGTTTTACAACCGACGATTATTTTTTGATCTCTCGCCTTCCTCACTTTTTCCACACGCACATCTCCATCCTGTGCTCCGACCGCTTCCCTTATCTGATCCAGAACTTCCTCGCCAGTGTACTTGTTCTCTCTGGCAGTAATTATTACCGAGTGCAGGGTATCCTGCACCGGTCGTTTCTGGCCTCTCGCTTCCTCCCTTTCCGAATTTTTAAATTTTTCCTGCATGTTGTTTTGTCGGTCGAGTTTTTCCTTGAGTTCTCGGATGTTTTTGTTATTTTCCTCGATTGCTGCTGCCAGTCTGTCGAATCTGTCGTCGTTTGAGGTACTTTTTGTGGCTTCAAATATTATTTTGGATGGAGTTGTCTGGGTCTCGATTGTCTTTGTTTTTTCAGGTTTTTTCTTTGTTTTAATTGGGGTAGTTTGGGTTTTTACAGATGAATTGTTTACCGAGTCAGTTTGGGTTTTTGTAGTTTTAAGGACCGGCTTAACGCTTTGAGGAGTGGTTCCGGTATTCTTCAAGAATAACTGCTCAAGCTCCCCAAAGTGAACTCGCATGGCTTTAACACTGTCGTGATAGGATTCGAACCTGAGTTTTTCGGTTATTTTAGCCACCTCGTTTTTGATCCTATATACTATGTCATTGTACTGTTTTCCTATGTCCTCTTTTTCCGTGGTTTCTACTGTGTTGGTGGATTTTTCAGGCATTTTCCGAGTTTCTTCGCCTGGGTCGTTGGTTTTTACAGTTCTATTGTTTGTAAATTTAATTTTAGGTTTCATTTTAGGCAGCGTCATATTTTTAAAAGTAAGTTTGTAAAAGTTGTATATATATAAATAAAATTAAGTGCTTGGGAAGTCAGGGGTTAAAATCTCTAAAACTAATTCAGGTACAAGTGTAGCCGCTTGGAGGCTTCGAGTGGCTTTGTCAGATGACAATCCCCCAAGCTCCTTGGTGTTTTCGGCGGCTTCCCGGGTATTCTTCCGGGTGGTTATTGCTCGTACCTTCGTCACGCTGTTGTTGGTGATCCAGGGGTGCATGCGATCCTTTCCGCAGCTCGGGTTGACTCGGAACTTAATTTTTCACGGGTCGAATCTACCGAAATCTCCTCAATCCGTGGTTCTTCCGGGTAGATAAATTGCTGGTGTTTTAGATATCAGCCTAGAGTACACTTTTTCACTATTATTTAACTATATTTGTCGAAATTTAAACTAAAAATTTTTATTTTTTACTGGGAGCTGCTCGGGACGCGTCCGCACTCGACCGCGGCTCGAACAAGACTGGTGGTTAGGTTAGGTTAGGTTAGGTTAGGTTAGGTTAGGTTAGGTTAGGTTAGGTTAGGTTAGGTTAGGTTAGGTTAGGTTAGGTTAGGTTAGGTTAGGTTAGGTTAGGTTAGGTTAGGTTAGGTTAGGTTAGGTTAGGTTAGGTTAGGTTAGGTTAGGTTAGGTTAGGTTAGGTTAGGTTAGGTTAGGTTAGGTTAGGTTTTTTTTTTTTTTTTTTTTTTTTTTTTTAAAGTTTCCTCCAAGTGTTATAACCGCACTTGAAGGGAGTTTATTGCCAGTAGCACTGCCACGGTCAAGTCTTGGCACCCTTTTTTACAAGATTTCTATTTTCTACTTATTATAATATATTTTATTTTGTTTACAATACTTATTGTCTTGTTCGATTTAATTGTTTACATCTTTTGTGTACTAATCTTTATGTTACATACATTTTTCTTACAATGCATTATATTACAAGTGTTTACTGGTATAAACTTCCTAACTAATCAATTTACGAGCTTTATGATTGTTTAAATTTGCTTCCGCATTGATGCGGAGACAAGTTTGAACAATTAACAAATTTTCCCTATATTTATTTACGATTTCATAATTATTTGACACATTTTATAATACAGTGATTACATTTTACATTTACTTATTTTTGTTTACAGGTTCTAATTGTTCTGGTATTTTTATTGCCTTATTACAGATTATTTTCTATAATTGCATGCAGATTTGACTTTGTTTACAGTGTTTTTTAATTTGCATAATTCTAGAGAGACAATTTTTCAACTACCGTCATATTGCTTATCAAGATAAGATTGTTGACATTTTTAATTGTATATCTTGTTGTTACTTATGGTTCTAATCACCTTGTTCTAATATCACAACACTTAAAAGGATTTTTAACCACAGTCATATTTTACATAAAATTTGCTTAAATTAATATTTATACATCATGTTACTATTTACTAAATCTTATCAAATTATAAAAACAATTCTCATTATATATTATTTCCATAGGTCTACTGTAGCTTTAATACACTGGAATTTCTTACATTACTAGTTTTGCATTAAGTTGTCTAGTCATTTTATTTACTAAGAATTTTGTCCAAACACTAAAATACCGTTATGTATTATTTACATAAGTCACTATATCTTTACTGTAAAGTTTTCTTACATTATTACTTTTACCTTATTTTATCTAGTCATTTTATTTACTATAAATAATTGTCACATTTTTTAATTATACCTTTTATGTATTAGTTACATATGTCTTAATATTTATGCTACTTATTTGTAGGTCGTGTCAACTATAAATTGGTTATTTCATTGTTGTCACTTTGTTATATATAACTATCAGATCTATATTTTGTACTATTACTCAATTAATCGCTTAAGTAGCTTGTCATATGCTGTATACAATTTTTAGTTTACAAATTAAGATTTCACTGACCTTGTAATGCCTTGTTTTTTGTTATCCAGTACACATAGCCATTTCACAATCCAATTTTAACATTGTTTGCACTGTTCAATTTTACATTACACAACACAACACACGCTTACACTCACTACCGTCTTTGCACCATTTAGATAAATATCTGCAGGTGCAGAGTCCTTGCTTGAGGCACTAATTGTCTGCATTATTTTTCTTCCTGAACCCGCGCTGACTCCTCAGCATCGGGTTCTTGATGTTTAACATCCCGAACTACGATTGGCTTCAGCGCAGGACTCCAGGTTTTATGCAGCGCATTTTTTGGCCTCAATTATAGGCTATCTTTGACCTCGCTAGAGTGTCCCATCTCTGCCTGACCTGACACTCTTGGCTAAAAGCATTATGGTTTGCATTGCCGTTTTCTTCTTTAGTGCAGTTCAGGCAGGACGGGGACGCTCCCGCAAGGTATCCTGGACACTTTTCTTTCTTGTGATTTCCCCCACAGTGGCTGCATTTTTCAATACTCGCTGTACAATACTTTTTACCATGTCCGTACCCAAGACACACGGAGCATTGGATAACGGGAGAATAATCCTCCACGTGTATCCGCTGCATACCGATGTGTACTGTGCCGGCCTCGGCTACCCTCCTCCAAATTATTGGTGACACCCTTATCACTATGTGGTTTAGGAGTTGGTTACGAGCTACTTTTCTAAACCTAACCTCTATCCTGAGATCTTTTGGACTAATATTATTCATTAACTTTTTATTTTGGTTTTTGATACCTTTTATGACGTCGTCGTCTGAGTTTTTCTTCACCACATTCTTTAATATTAGCAACGGATCACGATTTTGGACCTCTTCGATCTGGAGGTGTTCCGTTTCTAAAATTTTCTTTTTCAATCTATTTCTATCTTCTTCAGTTTTACAACCGACGATTATTTTTTGATCTCTCGCCTTCCTCACTTTTTCCACACGCACATCTCCATCCTGTGCTCCGACCGCTTCCCTTATCTGATCCAGAACTTCCTCGCCAGTATATTTGTTCTCTCTGGCGGTAATTATTACTGAATGCAGGGTATCCTGCACCAGTCTTCTCTGGCCTCTCGTTTCCTCTCTTTCCGACTTTTTAAATTTTTCTTGCCTATTGTTTTGTTGGTCAAATTTTTCCTTAAGTTCTCGAATGTTTCTGTTATTTTCCTCGATTGCTGATGCTAGTCTGTCGAATCTGTCGTCATCTGATGTGTTTTTTGGGGCTTCAATTACTATTTTGGATGGAGTTGTTTGGGTGTCAATTGTCTTTGTGTGGTCAGATTTTTTCTTTATTTTAATTGGGGTAGTTTGCGTTCTAACAGTTGCATTGTTTACCGAGTCAGTTTGAGTTTTTGTAGATTTAAGGACCGGCTTAACGCTTGGAGGAGTGGTTCCGGTATTCTTCAGGAATAACTGCTCAAGCTCCCCAAAGTAAACTCGCATGGCTTTGACACTGTCGTGATAGGATTCGAACCTGAGGTTTTCGGTTATTTTAGCCACCTCGTTTTTGATCCTATATACTATGTCATTGTACTGTTTTCCTATGTCCTCTTTTTCCGAGGTTTCTACTGTGTTGGTGGATTTTTCAGGCATTTTCCGAGTTTCTTCGCCTGGGTCGTTGGTTTTTACAGTTCTATTGTTTGTAAATTTAATTTTAGGTTTCATTTTAGGCAGCGTCATATTTTTAAAAGTAAGTTTGTAAAAGTTGTATATATATAAATAAAATTAAGTACTTGGAAAGTCAGGGGTTAAAATCTCTAAAACTAATTCAGGTACAAGTGTGGCCGCTTGGAGGCTTCGAGTGGCTTTGTCAGATGACAATCCCCCAAGCTCCTTGGTGTTTTCGGCGGCTTCCCGGGTATCTTCCGGGTGGTTATTGCTCGTACCTTCGTCACGCTGTTGTTGGTGATCCAGGGGTGCATGCGATCCTTTCCGCAGCTCGGGTTGACTCGGAACTTAATTTTTCACGGGTCGAATCTACCGAAATCTCCTCAATCCGTGGTTCTTCCGGGTAGATAAATTGCTGGTGTTTTAGATATCAGCCTAGAGTACACTTTTTCACTATTATTTAACTATATTTGTCGAAATTTAAACTAAAATTTTTATTTTTTACTGGGAGCTGCTCGGGACGCGTCCGCACTCGACCGCGGCTCGAACAAGACTGGGTTAGGTTAGGTTAGGTTAGGTTAGGTTAGGTTAGGTTAGGTTAGGTTAGGTTAGGTTAGGTTAGGTTAGGTTAGGTTAGGTTAGGTTAGGTTAGGTTAGGTTAGGTTAGGTTAGGTTAGGTTAGGTTAGGTTAGGTTAGGTTAGGTTAGGTTAGGTTAGGTTAGGTTAGGTTAGGTTAGGTTAGGTTAGGTTAGGTTAGGTTAGGTTAGGTTAGGTTAGGTTAGGTTAGGTTAGGTTAGGTTAGGTTAGGTTAGGTTAGGTTAGGTTAGGTTAGGTTAGGTTAGGTTAGGTTAGGTTAGGTTAGGTTAGGTTAGGTTAGGTTAGGTTAGGTTAGGTTAGGTTAGGTTAGGTTAGGTTAGGTTAGGTTAGGTTAGGTTAGGTTAGGTTAGGTTAGGTTAGGTTAGGTTAGGTTAGGTTAGGTTAGGTTAGGTTAGGTTAGGTTAGGTTAGGTTAGGTTAGGTTTTTTTTTTTTTTTTTTTTTTTTTTTTTTTTTTTTAAGATTTCTCCCAACTAGTAAAACCGTAGTTAGGAGGAGTTTATTTACCAAAGCCTCGAATCATTGTTCAGAGCCCTTGTTTACACAAAAAAGTTTCTTACATAAAGTGTTTTTCAATTTTACATATAAGTTTTGTAACAAGTATACGATACAATACTTAATTTTTAACATTTGTTTACATTTTTTAGTATTTTTCAATTTTATTTATACATATTTCCTATCTTTATATTTTAATGTCATGTTAAGATTAGCTCCCTTTGTTTATACAATAATCTTTGCTTATTTTTTTTTTTTTTTTTTTTTTTTTTTTTTTTTTTTTTTTTTTTTTTTTTTTGCATACATTACATTTGTCTTTGATTTGTATTCATGTAAATAACTTTACTGCTACAATTGTCAATTGTCATTTGTTTCGAAATTTGTTTTTACATTTTTAATCTTAACAATCTACTTAAACTTTAGTCTATTGCTACATTCCCTTTGTTTTCATATTTAGCTTACTAAATCTGCATTTATCAATTTAACATTTGTTTATCAAGAATTTTTGCACAATTTTAACCTTATCAACACTTAATTACATTTTATTACATTACTCTAGTTGCTGTGTTTACTTGTTTTCGTATTTATGTTGCTCAATTACATTCTTAAGTCTAAATTACAATTTGCATTATAGCATATTAGTCATTATGTATCTGTTTATGTTAATCTCAATTTATACACTTTATTGCTCTGGCAAATAACTCATATAGGATATTTATATTTACTAATAATAGCACGTATGATTATACTTTATTTCTGGTCAAAACAATATAATTGTGATCGTCATTTGACGTACTATATTATCGGCTAATTTTATTCTACCCTACCAATATTGGTATGTTTCTAGTCATGTATTTTAACAAGTCAAATCCAATGATATTAATGTTAATTAATTTGTACACTTTTTCAATTTAGTCATAATTTAAACATTTTATTGTTCTAAAAACAACGCTTCTAAAATATTTATATTTACTAATAATAGTGCGCATAATTGCACATTATTTCTTGTTCTCAATTTTTTTTTTTTTTTTTTTTTTTTTTTTTAAAACAATATAATTGTGATCGTCATTTGACTCACGGTGTTATTATTGATTTTATTTTTACCTTACTTTACCGATAATGATATATTTCTGTTCATGTTTTTAAGCACGTCAATTCTAATATAATAATAAGTAATATTTTAACCTCTATTCGCTCTATCTTAAAGATTTAAATGTGTAAATTTATAATATTATTTAAAATTAGTAATTAATTACTCACGTTTATCCCCGTATTTTGAATCACTTACACTTAACACTTATCACATTATTAAAACTTATTGTCACTAGATCACAGTCATTTTATCACAGATTTGCACCGTTTTATCACAGTTTTAAGGTCTTGATGTTTTATGCCACTGATTGTTTGCGTATTGAAACAGTGATATCACATGTAAATAATATCATGTTTTCAGCACCTTCCTATTACAAGTTCAGCGAGTTTGTTTGTTATTTGCGACTCCTTTTATTGCATGCACAATGTACACATCACGCACTACAATTAACAGTTTTTATAGCACTACGAACTCCAAACTCGTGTAATAGGTTATTTCGGCTATGTATCTAACGTCCTTCTGTTATCTCGGTTCTGTGTTTCTTCGGTCTAGTTGTGTCTTCTGCATAAGTAGGCTCAGGAATATGCTACTCCAGCCCTGGCAATAGCGTCCCATCTGCGTCTTATCTCACACACGTCGCTGAAAGCGTTGTGGTTCGATTGAGCCAAATTTTCAGAGACGCAGTTGCAGCAAGTAGGTGATGCCCCGGCCTGCCATTTGGGACATTCCGATTTCCTATGATCACCACCACAGTGGCAGCATTTTTCGATCTTTTGTTTGCAAAAGCGTCTGCCGTGTCCATATTTTAGACAGAGGGAGCACTGTACCAGTGGCGAATAGTCCTCCACATATACCCGTTGAAGGTCAATGTGTGCCGAACCTTCATCGGTCAGCCTTTTCCAAATGGCGGGGGATACCGTCAAAACCACATGCTCCTGCATAAGATTCCTCGTCTTTTTTCTAAACCGTATCGCCATTCTGACTTCCTCATTGTTGATACCCTCAAAAATGTTTATATTTTGGTTTCTTAATGCTGTGAGTACATCCTCATCATTATTTTTCTTGAATACATTTTTGAGGATGACCAGAGGGTCCTTATTCTGGACTTCCTCAGTCAGAAGGCGATCCGACCTCTCTAACCGTTCCTTTAGTCTTTTTCTTTCTTCCTTAGTTCTGCATCCGATAATGATTTTTCTGTCCCTTCCTTTTCTGACTCTCTCGACCTTTACCCACCCGTCCTTCGCGTTTACTAGTTCACTAACGTGCTCTAGTACCTTTTCTGCTGTATCGTATTCATCCTTAGAGCTAACTACCACTGAGTGCAACGTCGCATGTTCCATTGTCACACCATTGATTTTTGCAGTGCTATTTTTATTGTTACCTGTTTTGCCTATTGTGACCTCCGCGAAGGTAGGCTTGGATAACAGTACTGCGTGAGAGTCCATCTCGTGAGAGTCCATCTTATTTTTGAGGTCTTCCATTTGAGTGGTATTCTCCGCTAGTTTTCTGGTTAGCTGGTTAGGTTAGGTTAGGTTAGGTTAGGTTAGGTTAGGTTAGGTTAGGTTAGGTTAGGTTAGGTTAGGTTAGGTTAGGTTAGGTTAGGTTAGGTTAGGTTAGGTTAGGTTAGGTTAGGTTAGGTTAGGTTAGGTTAGGTTAGGTTAGGTTAGGTTAGGTTAGGTTAGGTTAGGTTAGGTTAGGTTAGGTTAGGTTAGGTTAGGTTAGGTTAGGTTAGGTTAGGTTAGGTTGGGGTGCAGGGCAGAGAACCTCCTCGAGTGCCCGGTCCTTTGAAAGCTTTGCATTCTCACTTGGATTCTCCCAAGGATCCGGTGAGAGGGCGGGCTGACAAGGGACTCGGGACGGTGCACCCTGGGCGACAGTTAATAACTCCCTGGTAGTCGGGGTCTTATTGGCTGTCGGCCAATTTCTGCCAACAGCCCACTCCACCGCCGTCTATGATGAGACGGCGAATGGATGTGGGTTTGGGGGACGGGCGTGGTCCATTAATGGGCCACTGCCCGATTTGGGGGGGGGCCGAAAGGCCAATGGTCGGGGCCGAAAGGCCATGGCTGGAGGGTGTCGTGGTAGAATGCTAACGCGACCCCATGGCGCCCTCAACAGCCGGTGTGGAAACGCCGGAGGGGTTTTAGTGGGTATTCCGGGCTGACTAGCAGCCCGGCGAGTCCCACACTTTGTGCGTAAATGCATTTCCCCTCCGTTAACAAAAAAAAAAAAAAAAAAAAAAAAAAAAAAGGTTAGGTTAGGTTAGGTTAGGTTAGGTTAGGTTAGGTTAGGTTAGGTTAGGTTAGGTTAGGTTAGGTTAGGTTAGGTTAGGTTAGGTTTTTTTTTTTTTTTTTTTTTTTTTTTTTTTTTTTTTTATACAACTACCACCACAATGAAATTGGTGCCTATTCTATTCGCGCCTGCTTCCATACCAGTTCTCGCATTTGCTACATACTCGTACTGACATACCGCATCCTTACCTTTCATTCATCTATCATTCATTCCTAGTTACGGGTGGGACTCCCGTCTATTTGCTATTCTGTACTTGATTTTTTATTTTTGTTCTACTTAATTCTCTATGACTGGGGTTCTACAAGCAGGAAGACATTTTTTATTTATTTCTTTACAATCTCTTGTTTACAACTTCTTAAGTCTATTTCTTAAAATATAAAGTACATATTCCTATATTTATTTATTTTGTTCTGGATTTCCAGTTGACCTTTAACTTATGTATTTTTCTTATCCTATATTACATCTGTGAATCTGTTATATCAACATTACCCTTATGCTTATTTCTTATTATCTAGGTTCGACATTTTATACACTGTGCTTCTTGTAGATTTACATACTTTTTATTCTTTTACATTTTTATGGTATACTTTAATATAATAGCAGTATATTAAGTTATCATAATTTATTACTATGACGCTTGTTCACCGTTTTTACAATTTCTATGCAGTATTCAATAAATCTATTGCGTTTTTTACTTTCCATTATGTCCGGTAGGGTCTCTGCTGTTAATTTGATACTCAACTCCTGTTCCAACTCATACCTAGACTTTGCGAATATGGGGCATTCCATCAGTATGTGAGGTACCGTTTCATCGACCCCGTCGTCGCAAGCGCACGAAGGTTCCCCGCGGCACTTGAAACGATGCAAGTACCCCGCGAAGCCTCCGTGCCCCGTCAACGCCTGGGTCGCCCGACCGCTCACTTTCATTTCCCGTGTGATCCTGTAAGCCTTGGACGCTATCGGAAAGAATAACTTGGTTCCACTAGCAGTCTCGCCACTACTAAAGCGGCGATCCCACTCTTGCAGGGTTTCCCGCCTCAAAACATATTTGGCATGTGAAACTGGACACATGTCGTAGTCTACCTTTCTTTTGGAACCCTCAGCGGCCTCCTTTGCCAGTTGGTCAGCTCTCTCATTCCCCTCTAATCCCGCGTGGGCTTTGACCCAGAACAAGTTAACAATCTTGTTCTGTTGAAATGCGGTTCCTATGTTATTTCTTGCCTTTATAGCGAGCGGGTGAAGGGAGGCCGAGTTTGTGACCGTTAACAACGCTGACATGGAGTCGCTGTAGATTCCAAAAGAAGAGGCGCTAAGTGTCGTGACTCTCCTCGTAGCTTCGCATATCGCCAGGAGCTCAGCCTGATAAACCGAGCAATACTCCGATAGGCAGAGCCTGACCGGTCTAGTCTCGGTTCCGTCTCTCCAAATGGAGAGTGCGGCTCCGACCCCTCCGCCAACCTTACTGCCATCGGTGTAGATTTGAACATCAAAATTGATGTTCTCATCCACTTGTTGCTGGTTTAGGAGGCTGACAAACTCCAGGTCGATACGTTCCACTGGGTGAGAAGAGCCGATGACAGGGGCCACACGCTCGATCTCTCTATCCGCCAGCCCCGGGACCGGCGCCCCCCGCCTGATCCGGTACAGTGAGGCTGCCTCACGTATCCGGAGATCAAGCGGGAGCAAACCAGAAAGTACCAGGGCCGCGTGCAGAGAGACCGTGCGATAGGCCCTGCAAATTTTTTGGGCAAATCCCCTCTGCACAGCGTTCAGTGGTTTCCTGATGTTAATTCTTTCCGTAGCATTCGACCAGATGCTAGCAGCGTACAATATCACAGGTTCCACAGTTGCGGTGTAAATTATACGTATTACCTCAGGATTCAGGCCCCAGTCTGTTTTTGCGGCCTTTGCCAGCCTACGGTATATCCCCAAGGCCTTCCTGCATACGTAGTCCACGTGACGCCGAAAAGTCAGTTTGTCGTCAATAATCACGCCCAGTACTTTTATTTCGGTTACCATGCCAATGTCAACGCCCCCCATGCTGAGCCGTGGTGTGTCGTACTTCAGTTTCTTAGTGATTACCATCGCTTTGGTTTTATGGGGTGCGAATTTTAATTTGTTATCTGCACCCCACGCCTCAACAAGGGCAAGCGTCGCACTAGCCTGGGCCTCAATCTCCCTGGCCACGTTACCATCGAGCACTATGACAATGTCATCCGCGAACGCCTGAACGTAGCCGCCCAGTCCCTCTAACCTATGCAGAAGTGGGTCAAGCAATAAATTCCACAGGATTGGCCCCGCGATGGATCCTTGAACGCATCCTTTGGTGGTGTTCGTTGTCGTTTCTGCTCCCCCATATCTGATGGTCACCTTCCTATCTTTTAGATAGCTATCTATCATCTTTCTAAGGTTGATTGGGCACTTTTCCTCTGCCAATCTGAGCACTATGGCTGGCCACCAGGCATTGTCAAACGCGCCTTCGATGTCCAAGGATATCAGCGTTGTTATTTTCTTTTGCTTTAGCTTGTCGTCGATATGTTGTTTTAGGGCGTAGAGCGCGTCCTCTGTACTCCTCTGTGGCATAAAACCAAACTGACGAGTGCTCATTTTTGGCAGAAGAAAATGCTTCAACCTTGCGACCAACATTTTTTCTAGGATTTTGCCCAATATCGATAGCAAGCCTATTGGCCTGTATGACTTGGGCAGGGTGTACGAATCTTTTCCTGGTTTACGGAGCAGAATGACCAGGGCCTCTTTCCACTGTCTGGGAAAACAGCTCAGGGCCAGACACCTGTTCATGAGCTCCAGAAAGAGATCAAGATCTCCCTCTATCACTCTGAGACAGATGTCAGCCGTAAAGCCGTCAATACCGGGGGCCTTCTTGGAATTGAAGGAGGCTGCTGCGGATTTCAATTCAGCTTTGGTGAATGGAGGATCCCTAGGTTCGTCCTTATTCTCTTGTCCATTCACCACCTTGGCTTTTCTCCTCGTTGCTCTATGCTGTGCATTATCACCGTCTTCGCAATCGGACGGGTAAAATGTTTCCGCTATTAGTTGAATAGAGCCTTTCATATCCAGCGCTTCCCCATCTCTTTGTAGAGGCGTATCCTCTTGCCTTCTTGTCGTCTTATTAAGCACCCGGTATATCCCCTCCCACACTGTCTCGCGCTCCTGCCTACTGCAGAACTCGCGCCAGCTTTCAGTCTGTGCCCTTACCACCTCATTCTCATATTTATTTTTCTGTTCCAGATATTCATCGACGACGGCGGCTCTACGATGCGGCGCCGCGTTGCGGATCCTGCTTCGGCGTCTGGCGACCTCGGCTTTCATCTCGGCGAGTGCTTCGGACCACCACGGTAAGGTAAGTTTCTCTTTCCTTTTTATTTTTGGTATGGCTGCTTCGCAGCTTTTTGTAATTATTTTATTTATTGACTCCACTACTTGCTCTAATTGATTTTCACTTGTGATGTTTTTGATTTTTGCCTGCGTTATGTTTTCGAAATTTTTTAACTCTACCATTTTTTCGTCAAACAATTGCCAATTTGCCTTTTTAGTATTAAATTTCCTTGTATTCCTTTCTATTGTAATTCCTTTCGACTTCCTTAACTTTAGATTAAATATTATTCCGTTGTGGTCCGAGCTCACCAGATTCTCCTCTACTCTCCAGTCGTCAATCAGGCTCATAGCCTCCGCCGAGCACGCCGTTACATCGATGAAGCTCTGGAATCTTTGACCATCCCTTACAGTATCGAAGGTTGGGACCAACCCCGTGTTGAGAACATGGAGTCCCATCTCGTTCATAGCGCCGGCCAATTCTACCCCTCTATAGTTGTTCTTCGGGCTGCCCCACCATGTGTTTTTGGCGTTTGCGTCGCCACCTATTATTAAGTATTTAGTTTTCAAAGTGTCCACGACAGCTTTGATCTGCTCGATATACTGGGTGATAGGCTTGGCCGGCTCAAAGTAGTACGAGACGGCCGCAATTTTCCAGGCCAGTGTTCGAATTTCCACTACCACTATATTTTCAGTGGTCAATGTAGGGTGTTGTATTATTTCCAGGTCAGGATCGAAAACTGCGATCGCTGCCTTTACTCTACCTATATTCGATCCACTGGCCTGGAAAACGCGGACCCCTGCTCTACTGGCCATGCCCGAGTCCGCTACTACGTGTGGTTCCTGAATAAGGGCAACCGCTATCCTCCGGTTTGTTGCCTCGACGAACAGTTCATTGGTGGCTAGAATTTTCTTCTGTAGGTTCGCTTGAACGAACCCACAGAAGTTTTGTCCGCCGTGGCCGCCCTTAGCAGTATGCCACCGACGAGCGGGCTATGGCATCCCACCTACGTCTGACTGGGCATTCGGAATCGAAGGCGTTATGGTTGGTCACTTCGTAGTTAGCCTTATTACAGTTCCGGCAGCTCGGGGGTGTCCCTGCCAACGCTTCTGGACACTCTGCTTTCAGGTGCGGTCCCCCACAGTGACCACACAGGTCCGCCGGTCCCGTGCAAATACGCCTTCCATGTCCGAAAGCAAGGCAGCGCGTGCACTGTATCAACGGCGTTTGGTCTTCCACAGTTATGCGCTGTATGTCTATGTAGACCACCCCTTTCGCCGTTGCTCGCCGCCATAGTTCCGGGGAAACTCTAATGACTACATGGGACACATGGGGGTTCCTTAGCTTGCGCCTATAGCGGAACTCTATCTTATCTTCTTCCTTCCCTAGGCCACTAAACAAGCCCCTGTTCTGATTCCTCAGAGCCCTCTCGATGTCTTCGTCTTTATGATAATTACAGACGGCCCTCAGAACCAGCAAAGGATCCTTGTTTCTGGCCTCCTCTACGTTCAGATGCTCCTTTTCCTTCTCTAGTCTCTTTTTTAACTTTTCCCTCTCCTCTTTACTGCCAACCCCTATTATTATCTTCCTATCTTTGGCTTTCCTCACATTTTTCACCTCTATCCAACCATCCTTAGCGTCCACCGCTTTCCTCACCCTTTCTAATATTTTGTCCCCAGTGTCTGCGTCATCTTTGGATGTTATCACGACTGAGTGAAGGGTCTCTCTGATTGCCATTTTTGCCTTAGGGGCGTCTAGAGGAGGACCCGCCGCCACGTTAGCGTAAGTAGCTGCGGTCGCGTCTTTCAGGACCTCCTTGTGCTTGGCCATTTCATCCTTTAGCTCCGTCATGTTTCTGTTACTTTCCTCAAGGAGTCTGGTATGCTCTTCTATTTTCTTCGCGTAGGTGCTCATCACCTCTTTTGTCATCTCAGTGGAGGCTGAATCCTGGGAAGCTACTCCTTTGTTTGGTGTTTCTTTTTTCTTAGCCGAACTAAGGACACCCTTTCTCTCTATTTCGGCATCCAGGACCAATCTACAGAATCTATGGAGAGCCTTCGACACCTCTTGCTTGATGGTGGTTTTTAAATTTCTGGCATTTTCCAGGTGATTGATGGCATGATTAAGAAGGCCCTTCGCCTCTATAGATCTGCATCCCCTTTCAGGTGGTGCCTTAGAGAAAATTTCTGCGTAGACCTCTTTATCCTTGGGGATTGCCGTCTTTGTTTCCACGGGGCCGGCCCGTTTCGTTATTTTACTGGTCGTAGGGATTGCTCGGGGGCTTACGCTTTTGCTCTTGCCCTCGAAATGATCCTTTATTTTGTCTACGCTCTGCCTTCCGCTTTCCACTGATTCTCGCGACACAGGTTTGCATGGGGATCTCGAGACAAACATTGTGGTAGTATGAGTCAGAGTATACAAGATTTTGTAAAAGTATTATACTTGTATACCGTCTAATAAAAAGTAAAAAAAGCAAAAAAGAATTTTTTAATAGAAGTTTAAAATTAATATATAGATTTACCAATAAATAAATCGTCTATTTATATAGTTAAGAGCGTAAATCTACGCTATTTGTCCTTAAGCTAGTTTAATAAATTTTCAAAAAACAAGTTTAATAAATTTTTAAAGTGCTCTACATAGAGTACGACTTTAGTGTCAAGATAGTACTAACAAATACCATAGATCATGAGTCAAACAGCAGACAGAATTAATGTGACCACTTTGTCTGAGCTCTAGGTAGAGTTCCAGGGTGTACGTGCTCTATAAGTCAGAGCGCGTGTCTTAAAATATTGAAAACAAAAAATTTTTTCCTTAACTCTACTTGGACTCTACCTAGAGTCGTTCACGTGGCCCCGTTAGAGAGCCGCCGTCAAGCCCTATATACCACAAAAAGTCCCGACTCTGTAGCCCCAACAGGAGCCGAGATATGCCCGGTTTAGTTTTTCCAATATGGCGGACAAAATGGCCGCCGTACTTTGAAACCCCTATATCTCCCCCGATATTGGTCCTACAGACTCGGGAATTTCTCCACTATGGTCGTCTCCACCCACCCTACCGAACTACAACCCCGACTCGGAAAAATAAATTTTTCCGCCACCCAAAATTTTTCTAAGTCGAAGTGCGTTTTTAGGGGTAGGGGGATGAAACTCCGTCCAAATGATAGTGGAGGGTACGAAGGGTAACGCTCTAGTCGTTACCGTGGGGGGGGTTTAAGGGGGGGGGACCAGGATAAAAATGTTATTTTTGCCCTACGACCCTTAGTTTCCGAGATATCCGGGTTACAACGTTATGGGGACCTAGGGAGGGAAAACCATAAGTCCAAAAACGAAAATTCTTCCTTTCTATCACTCTTAAAAATCTCGTTGATAGCCTATGTTGACCAAATTATCTATATCTTAGAGCTTATATAAATTTGGATTATTAAAATCAGGGGGGTTGGTCACATTTAATTTTGAAATATGGGGGATGAAAAGTTGAAGACGGCAAATAATTTCAAACGCTTGGTTTTATATGTTCTAATTGTTATAAAAATTTGGAAAAAATTCTATAAGGTTCAGAATGAGTCAAATTATTTTAAGAAATTTTTTTTCTGTAGGGGTAGCTCTGTTTGGGGTTGATATCCAGATATCCCGGAAATTATTAATCCCGTGGTTTCTAATATAAACACCCCGTGTGAGGGCTCGTTTAATAGGGAATTTACCCACGAATTTTACAATAATTTTTAAAATATATATTTTCCTATTAAATTCCAAGCAGGCAGCTCAAAAGTGGTGAATCCAAAAATAAAATTTTTTAATCCGCTCTACTTGGACTCTACCTAGAGTCGTCTGCTTGGTCTCGTTGGAGAGCCGCCGTCAAGCCTTACACAGCACAAAAAATTTCAACTCCGTAGGCCCAAGGGGAGCCGAGATACAAGTCTTCCAAGGAAACAAGGTGGGGGCCAAGATGGCCGCCGAAGCCCAGTCCCGACTGGACCCCCGCAGGAAGAAGGCGCCGAGCGTACTAAGACCCACAGTCCAAGTCCCAAGTCGCTACGACGACCAGGGCCGGAGATATGGGCACTTAAAGCTTTTGACGTTGCCGACTCAGCTATAAGCTACCCCTCAATTATCTCCGAAACTAGACGCCGCAGATCCACGGTACAAGGGACCTTTATGATCGTCGCGACGCCCCGGACAATCTCCCGGCGTCAGCCCAATCGAAATTTTGTTTTGAATTTTCGTAAACAAAATTCTGTTCGATGGGGCCCTCAGCACTAGTCTATGTTGTTTCCTTCTCGTGTTCAGTACCGAAACAAATTATAGATGGCGCTGCTAGTATGTAAAAATCTTTTATGGATCCAAATTTTAATTTTGGCCAAATTCTAGATATTATTTAACAAAAGCTTTAGTTTTTGAAATTTAGATAAAAGAAAAGAAGAGAAAAGCAAAATAACAAAAATTTTTTGTTTAAATTTTCCAAAAGAGTGAGAAAATTTTAATTCTTTTAATTAATATCAACCAGAAAATTCCAATCATAAAATACGGGCGGCCAAAACTGTTTATCAATTGAATATAAAAAATTTTTACAAAAAAAAGTTACAATTTATGCACCTATATAGTGCCGAAACACAATATGAGATGGCGCTGACTGTTCTATTTTTAGGTTGGAGTGACCTCTCTCGAAGTAAACAAAGTGAAACAAAGTTTAACTAATATCACCTCCCTCACTTTAAAAATTCGCAATAAATAAACTACTAAAGCCAAAATTTTCAAATTTAGTACAAAATTAGTTCATTAAATTCTAGATCAATCCCACCTCTTGCTGATCCCGTGGGGCTCTCGGATCCCGAGGGAAGCGAACTCGAAGTTGGCCCACAGTTGTTTCTTGGGAGAAAAATCGCTGTGGTTGAAGTTCGGGTGGTGGCAGGAGCACGGTTGGGGTGCCTCCGGACTCCTCCTGGCCCGGCGCGTCGACCTCCGAAGCAGCAACCGGCGGATCCCTAGGGTTCAGCCGGAATCAGCAGAAAACCGCTGATTGGCTGAATCAGTTTTCCGGCTGCAGCTCCTTCCCTCGACGTCGGAGGGTTCCAGAATCCGGTGTGGGGCTACTCCCTGGAGTGCTCCACCTTTTGTACCACAGACAGGGTGCGTACCTTTCTTCCTGTAGGCGCAGCGGGACGCAAAAGTGCAGTCCTCTCGTCCGGTCGAATTCCCTGCTCCTTAGAGTGTTCCAGCTATGGTTCCTCCAGATGTGACATATATTTTCGCGTTGGCCAAGGGTTGGGGAATCAAGCACTTGCAGTTTATATAGGCTAGTAATTAACGTTTAACGGCTTATGGCCGACAAAGTTAATTTGCGGTTTGGTCCTCCATATAAAACCCTCCAGATTTGTCACCCTTGATCTGGGAATTCCGGGATTTTTTCGGGCAGCGCGTATGGACAACTGGAGCACTTTCACAGTTCAGGAACTTAAAGTTCCCGATCAAAAACAAAACTTGTGTCGATCGGAACTCGCGTGAGCAACTGCACGAAAAACTTGTTATTGCTGTAACTTTTCACACTTAGCTCCGATTTTCGATTTTCTTGCGGATCCTGTTAGAACTCGCGAACGCGAATCTGGCAATATATCACACTTATATATTAGAAACACAAAAACTATTTTAAAGATTTTTTAAGCGCGGAGCGACTTAGAATCGTGGTGCTCGGCTCACGTGCGTGCACGGGACTGTCGGTTAGGTTAGGTTAGGTTAGGTTAGGTTAGGTTAGGTTAGGTTAGGTTAGGTTAGGTTAGGTTAGGTTAGGTTAGGTTAGGTTAGGTTAGGTTAGGTTAGGTTAGGTTAGGTTAGGTTAGGTTAGGTTAGGTTAGGTTAGGTTAGGTTAGGTTAGGTTAGGTTAGGTTAGGTTAGGTTAGGTTAGGTTAGGTTAGGTTAGGTTAGGTTAGGTTAGGTTAGGTTAGGTTAGGTTAGGTTAGGTTAGGTTAGGTTAGGTTAGGTTAGGTTAGGTTAGGTTAGGTTAGGTTAGGTTAGGTTAGGTTAGGTTAGGTTAGGTTAGGTTAGGTTAGGTTAGGTTAGGTTAGGTTAGGTTAGGTTAGGTTAGGTTAGGTTAGGTTAGGTTAGGTTAGGTTAGGTTAGGTTAGGTTAGGTTAGGTTAGGTTAGGTTAGGTTAGGTTAGGTTAGGTTAGGTTAGGTTAGGTTAGGTTAGGTTAGGTTAGGTTAGGTTAGGTTAGGTTAGGTTAGGTTAGGTTAGGTTAGGTTAGGTTAGGTTAGGTTAGGTTAGGTTAGGTTAGGTTAGGTTAGGTTAGGTTAGGTTAGGTTAGGTTAGGTTAGGTTAGGTTAGGTTAGGTTAGGTTAGGTTAGGTTAGGTTAGGTTAGGTTAGGTTAGGTTAGGTTAGGTTAGGTTAGGTTAGGTTAGGTTAGGTTAGGTTAGGTTAGGTTAGGTTAGGTTAGGTTAGGTTAGGTTAGGTTAGGTTAGGTTAGGTTAGGTTAGGTTAGGTTAGGTTAGGTTAGGTTAGGTTAGGTTAGGTTAGGTTAGGTTAGGTTAGGTTAGGTTAGGTTAGGTTAGGTTAGGTTAGGTTAGGTTAGGTTAGGTTAGGTTAGGTTAGGTTAGGTTAGGTTAGGTTAGGTTAGGTTAGGTTAGGTTAGGTTAGGTTAGGTTAGGTTAGGTTAGGTTAGGTTAGGTTAGGTTAGGTTAGGTTAGGTTAGGTTAGGTTAGGTTAGGTTAGGTTAGGTTAGGTTAGGTTAGGTTAGGTTAGGTTAGGTTAGGTTAGGTTAGGTTAGGTTAGGTTAGGTTAGGTTAGGTTAGGTTAGGTTAGGTTAGGTTAGGTTAGGTTAGGTTAGGTTAGGTTAGGTTAGGTTAGGTTAGGTTAGGTTAGGTTAGGTTAGGTTAGGTTAGGTTAGGTTAGGTTAGGTTAGGTTAGGTTAGGTTAGGTTAGGTTAGGTTAGGTTAGGTTAGGTTAGGTTAGGTTAGGTTAGGTTAGGTTAGGTTAGGTTAGGTTAGGTTAGGTTAGGTTAGGTTAGGTTAGGTTAGGTTAGGTTAGGTTAGGTTAGGTTAGGTTAGGTTAGGTTAGGTTAGGTTAGGTTAGGTTAGGTTAGGTTAGGTTAGGTTAGGTTAGGTTAGGTTAGGTTAGGTTAGGTTAGGTTAGGTTAGGTTAGGTTAGGTTAGGTTAGGTTAGGTTAGGTTAGGTTAGGTTAGGTTAGGTTAGGTTAGGTTAGGTTAGGTTAGGTTAGGTTAGGTTAGGTTAGGTTAGGTTAGGTTAGGTTAGGTTAGGTTAGGTTAGGTTAGGTTAGGTTAGGTTAGGTTAGGTTAGGTTAGGTTAGGTTAGGTTAGGTTAGGTTAGGTTAGGTTAGGTTAGGTTAGGTTAGGTTAGGTTAGGTTAGGTTAGGTTAGGTTAGGTTAGGTTAGGTTAGGTTAGGTTAGGTTAGGTTAGGTTAGGTTAGGTTAGGTTAGGTTAGGTTAGGTTAGGTTAGGTTAGGTTAGGTTAGGTTAGGTTAGGTTAGGTTAGGTTAGGTTAGGTTAGGTTAGGTTAGGTTAGGTTAGGTTAGGTTAGGTTAGGTTAGGTTAGGTTAGGTTAGGTTAGGTTAGGTTAGGTTAGGTTAGGTTAGGTTAGGTTAGGTTAGGTTAGGTTAGGTTAGGTTAGGTTAGGTTAGGTTAGGTTAGGTTAGGTTAGGTTAGGTTAGGTTAGGTTAGGTTAGGTTAGGTTAGGTTAGGTTAGGTTAGGTTAGGTTAGGTTAGGTTAGGTTAGGTTAGGTTAGGTTAGGTTAGGTTAGGTTAGGTTAGGTTAGGTTAGGTTAGGTTAGGTTAGGTTAGGTTAGGTTAGGTTAGGTTAGGTTAGGTTAGGTTAGGTTAGGTTAGGTTAGGTTAGGTTAGGTTAGGTTAGGTTAGGTTAGGTTAGGTTAGGTTAGGTTAGGTTAGGTTAGGTTAGGTTAGGTTAGGTTAGGTTAGGTTAGGTTAGGTTAGGTTAGGTTAGGTTAGGTTAGGTTAGGTTAGGTTAGGTTAGGTTAGGTTAGGTTAGGTTAGGTTAGGTTAGGTTAGGTTAGGTTAGGTTAGGTTAGGTTAGGTTAGGTTAGGTTAGGTTAGGTTAGGTTAGGTTAGGTTAGGTTAGGTTAGGTTAGGTTAGGTTAGGTTAGGTTAGGTTAGGTTAGGTTAGGTTAGGTTAGGTTAGGTTAGGTTAGGTTAGGTTAGGTTAGGTTAGGTTAGGTTAGGTTAGGTTAGGTTAGGTTAGGTTAGGTTAGGTTAGGTTAGGTTAGGTTAGGTTAGGTTAGGTTAGGTTAGGTTAGGTTAGGTTAGGTTAGGTTAGGTTAGGTTAGGTTAGGTTAGGTTAGGTTAGGTTAGGTTAGGTTAGGTTAGGTTAGGTTAGGTTAGGTTAGGTTAGGTTAGGTTAGGTTAGGTTAGGTTAGGTTAGGTTAGGTTAGGTTAGGTTAGGTTAGGTTAGGTTAGGTTAGGTTAGGTTAGGTTAGGTTAGGTTAGGTTAGGTTAGGTTAGGTTAGGTTAGGTTAGGTTAGGTTAGGTTAGGTTAGGTTAGGTTAGGTTAGGTTAGGTTAGGTTAGGTTAGGTTAGGTTAGGTTAGGTTAGGTTAGGTTAGGTTAGGTTAGGTTAGGTTAGGTTAGGTTAGGTTAGGTTAGGTTAGGTTAGGTTAGGTTAGGTTAGGTTAGGTTAGGTTAGGTTAGGTTAGGTTAGGTTAGGTTAGGTTAGGTTAGGTTAGGTTAGGTTAGGTTAGGTTAGGTTAGGTTAGGTTAGGTTAGGTTAGGTTAGGTTAGGTTAGGTTAGGTTAGGTTAGGTTAGGTTAGGTTAGGTTAGGTTAGGTTAGGTTAGGTTAGGTTAGGTTAGGTTAGGTTAGGTTAGGTTAGGTTAGGTTAGGTTAGGTTAGGTTAGGTTAGGTTAGGTTAGGTTAGGTTAGGTTAGGTTAGGTTAGGTTAGGTTAGGTTAGGTTAGGTTAGGTTAGGTTAGGTTAGGTTAGGTTAGGTTAGGTTAGGTTAGGTTAGGTTAGGTTAGGTTAGGTTAGGTTAGGTTAGGTTAGGTTAGGTTAGGTTAGGTTAGGTTAGGTTAGGTTAGGTTAGGTTAGGTTAGGTTAGGTTAGGTTAGGTTAGGTTAGGTTAGGTTAGGTTAGGTTAGGTTAGGTTAGGTTAGGTTAGGTTAGGTTAGGTTAGGTTAGGTTAGGTTAGGTTAGGTTAGGTTAGGTTAGGTTAGGTTAGGTTAGGTTAGGTTAGGTTAGGTTAGGTTAGGTTAGGTTAGGTTAGGTTAGGTTAGGTTAGGTTAGGTTAGGTTAGGTTAGGTTAGGTTAGGTTAGGTTAGGTTAGGTTAGGTTAGGTTAGGTTAGGTTAGGTTAGGTTAGGTTAGGTTAGGTTAGGTTAGGTTAGGTTAGGTTAGGTTAGGTTAGGTTAGGTTAGGTTAGGTTAGGTTAGGTAGGTTAGGTTAGGTTAGGTTAGGTTAGGTTAGGTTAGGTTAGGTTAGGTTAGGTTAGGTTAGGTTAGGTTAGGTTAGGTTAGGTTAGGTTAGGTTAGGTTAGGTTAGGTTAGGTTAGGTTAGGTTAGGTTAGGTTAGGTTAGGTTAGGTTAGGTTAGGTTAGGTTAGGTTAGGTTAGGTTAGGTTAGGTTAGGTTAGGTTAGGTTGGTAGGTTAGGTTAGGTTAGGTTAGGTTAGGTTAGTTAGGTAGGTTAGGTTAGGTTAGGTTAGGTTAGGTTAGGTTAGGTTAGGTTAGGTTAGGTTAGGTTAGGTTAGGTGTAGGTTAGGTTAGGTTAGTTAGGTTAGGTTAGGTTAGGTTAGGTTAGGTTAGGTTAGGTTAGGTTAGGTTAGGTTAGGTAGGTTAGGTTAGGTTAGGTTAGGTTAGGTTAGGTTAGGTTAGGTGTAGGTTAGGTTAGGTTTGTTAGGTTAGGTTAGGCTTTTTTACATAATTTCTATTTTCTACTTATTCTAATATATTTTATTTTGTTTACAATACTTATTGTCTTGTTCGATTTAATTGTTTACATCTTTTATGTACTAATCTTTATATTACATACATTTTCCTTACAATGCTTTATATTACAAGTGTTTACTGGTATAAACTTCCTAACTAATCAATTTACGAGCTTTATGATTGTTTAAATCTGCTTCCGCATTAATGCGGAAACAAATTTGAACAATTAACAAATTTTCCCTATATTTATTTACGATTTCATAATTATTTGACACATTTTATAATACAGTGATTACATTTTACATTTACTTATTTTTGTTTACGAGTTTTAATTGTTTTGGTATATTTATTGCCTTATTACAGATTATTTTCTATAATTGCATGCAGATTTGACTTTGTTTACAGTGTTTTTTTACTTTACATAATTCTAGAGAGACAATTTTTCAACTACCGTCATATTGCTTA
>CANASO010000013.1:7500-20976 GCA_947363495.1 Euzophera pinguis
TTTTTTAAGGTTTCTCCCCTGTGGTACACCCCACAGTGGGAGGAGTTTATTTACCAATACCGCAACAATTATAATTTGCGCCTGTGTTTTCTAACAATTATTGCACTTATCATTATTCACACCTTATACAATTCTATTCTTGCCAATGTTTCTTATAACTAGTATTACATTCAGTGTTATACACGATTACATGATACATTTAATTTGTACGTGTCTCAAATACAGTTTAAGTTTTACTTAACTTCTATTTTAGCTTTTATACATTAACCTAGTAGTTTTAGCTACTGCCTTATTCAAATTCAACTTTTTTATAGTCTATTTACAATAAACATATTTTAATGATCATTTGATTAAACTTTTAGTGTATAATTCAACATTCATACTTTCTAGCATCATCATTTGACCCTATAAGTACATGAGTTAGTGCAATACATCTAATTTCCTATTACCTTTGTATACATTCAGTTAACTTATTATACATTCCATAATTTTGCCATTTCTATTACTATTTTAATATCATATTTATTTTATTTACTCAAATGTTTATGCCAAATATTTTAATATTTAACTAGTCGTTACTTCAATATTAACTCGCAACACAGGCTTTGTTTCATTGGTAAACAACTCTATTTATTAATCAGTGTTACTTCGAATAACAGTATACCTAATTCGATACAAGAAAATTTTTAAGCATCTATTTACTTAAATTCTGTATTCATATTTATTATTCATTTACAGTTTTAACATTTTTAACCATAATTATTTATATTTAATTTTTATTTACTATTTTAATCCAATATAGATTAATCGTCTTACCTATTTTATAAGTTTTGTTTGTTTCTATCAATTTTTTAACTGACCTCAATTGTAACTTAAGGAGAAATTTTTTGTTAAGATGGCGAAGAACATCTATTATAGCCCTGCGTTGTCAATTTTTAACTTCAATTTCCTTAATTATATTATATTTCGATTTACCCTTTCAATCTATCTATATTTTTGATAAGATTTATCACTATTTGCTTAGCATTTTTGTGTACCATCTGCCACTTATTTTGTTTGCATGTTTTATTTATGTTTACCTGCAATAATTTTATTTATTCTAGTCAGATCTTAGTCACTTTATATTTATATATGCTATAATTTGCTTTTGTTTGTTATTTTATAACATTAAATTATTTACTATTTAAGATACACGATTTTCTAATGGAGTCTAGTGTCTAATTTCAATCAATATATTAAAATAGCCCTACCCACTTCTAATTGTATAATTTTACAGAAAATTTTATTAGAGTGACAAAGAACACTTACGTTTTTATAATATCCCGTCTTTAGGCAGGTTTCTAGCACTTTAACACTCATTTAGACACTTTCTATACACAGTCACTACACTGTTAACTGCTTTTCACTATAACAAGACCTCACACATGATGCACTCTTTTGGAATGTTTAATATGGCGTACCTTTTATGCCGGTGCTTTTTGATGCGGGAGATGATTTATCTTCCGTGCCAAAGTTTCCGAAAGGAATCTCTCCTTTAATGTATTTCAGCTGCTGTACTACTCCGACTCGTAAGTATTGCAATGCAACAAATAGATATTTATTGTTTGCAATAAATTTTTGCGGTGGGTACTTGCTTACTTCTTTTAGGAGTTTTTGTCGCCGACTTCCGTTCCGTGCTTAAGAATAGGCCACGCCGGCTCTTGCCAGGGCGTCCCATCTCTGCCTTATCTTGCAGTTGTTGCTGAAGGCATTATGGTCCACTGCATCTTCTTTGCCTGCAATGCAGTTGCAGCATGATGGTGCTTCTCCGGCGCGCCAAGCAGGACACTTTTCTTTTGTGTGTGTGCCTCCACAGTGGCTGCACTTAGTGACTGTGCTGTTGCAGAATCTCCTGCCATGACCATATCCGAGACAGAGGGAGCACTGCACCAGTGGAGAGTAGTCCTCCACTGGCACCCTCTGGAGGTCAACATGTGCTGTCCCCGTCCCGACCAACCTGTTCCATAGTTTTGGAGATACCGCCATTACTATGTGTTCCTGTGTGTCATTTTTTGTTTTCTTGCGGAATTTTATTGTCATTCTCTGATCTTCGTCACTTAGTCCATAAAATATATTTTCGTTTTGGTTTCTTAATCCTTCCATGATATCGTCATTATTGTTTGTTTTCGAGACGTTTCGCAAAATTATTAACGGGTCTTTGTTCTTGACATCTTCAATTTGTAGATTTTTACCTTTTTTCAGTCTCGCCTTCAATTTAGCCCTTTCTTCCTCTGTTCTGCAGCCTATGATAACTTTTTGGTCCCTTGCTTTTCTTATTCTCTCCACCTTAATCCATCCCGTTTTAGCGTTTAACGTTTCTCTCACTTGTTCCATTACTTGCTCCCCGGTGTCCTGACTGTCGCTCGATGTCACTACTACGGAGTGCAAAGTGGGCTGCTGTGCAAACGCAGGTTTTTGTTTGTTACTTTTGTTACTGCTATCTTTTGCCGCGTTCTCCACAACCTCAGCGTGATGGTCGAGTCTCCTGTTCAGCTCGTCCATCCTCTTGTTGTTTTCTTCTAATTTGCTGCTGTTCTCTTCCAACAGTTGTCGAAGGACTCCGAGGCTTCCTTCGTTCACCTGAGACTCTTCCATTACTCGATGCCGAGACTCCTCCGCAGTTTGTCGTGAGGCATCCAGATCCTCTGGCTGCCACATGTGATCTGGCATGGGGAAGTCAGGGGTCTCGTCCACTATATCGTGGATGATGTCCACGAGAGCCTGAATCTTCTCCAAGGCCTCCTCTTTGATCGTGTTTTTGAGGTTTCTGGCCTCTTGGAGTCGATCAACTATATCCTGGTGTAGGACCTCCGCTTTAGACCTCAATTTGTACAACTGAAGGCTATGATAAATCTTAATATTTGGCCTGCCTATGTCCCTGTCGCAGGAGTGATCCCTGAACGACACGTTCCTGGGAGTCCTGGGCTCTTCAATTTTTCTCGCGGATTGGGCTGGTGAGCGAAACATTATAGGGTCAGTTTGTCAATAATAAAATGCAGTTTTGTAGAAGTTGTAAAATTTGTAAAACGATCAGGACAACACAAAGGACGATGCCGGTCAATATAAAAATAAAATAAAGTAAAAATAAAATTTTCTCGTCACTGTCACTTGGTTAAAAAAGCTGCGTCGGCGCTGGTCTTCAGCAGGGTCGTCGTGCTCGCTGCCTATTCTGACTACGCTGGTGCGTATACAATAGGCACGAGTGAAGTACCACGCGGATAATAGTATCCGCCTGTCTTGATCACTGAAGATCTCGCCGATCTGCTACTCCTTTTTGTTTGCTGAGCTGGTGCTGCGTCCGTAGAAGGTTTTAGGATAATTTATCACCAATATTTCTGAGTTCTTAACAATTTTTTTACAATTTTTAACAATTTTTTAATTTTTATTTGCAGGGAGCTGCTTGGGACGCGTCCGCACTCGATCGCGACTCAAACGAGACTCGGGTTAGGTTAGGTTAGGTTAGGTTAGGTTAGGTTAGGTTAGGTTAGGTTAGGTTAGGTTAGGTTAGGTTAGGTTAGGTTAGGTTAGGTTAGGTTAGGTTAGGTTAGGTTAGGTTAGGTTAGGTTAGGTTAGGTTAGGTTAGGTTAGGTTAGGTTAGGTTAGGTTAGGTTAGGTTAGGTTAGGTTAGGTTAGGTTAGGTTAGGTTAGGTTAGGTTAGGTTAGGTTAGGTTAGGTTAGGTTAGGTTAGGTTAGGTTAGGTTAGGTTAGGTTAGGTTAGGTTAGGTTAGGTTAGGTTAGGTTAGGTTAGGTTAGGTTAGGTTAGGTTAGGTTAGGTTAGGTTAGGTTAGGTTAGGTTAGGTTAGGTTAGGTTAGGTTAGGTTAGGTTAGGTTAGGTTAGGTTAGGTTAGGTTAGGTTAGGTTAGGTTAGGTTAGGTTAGGTTAGGTTAGGTTAGGTTAGGTTAGGTTAGGTTAGGTTAGGTTAGGTTAGGTTAGGTTAGGTTAGGTTAGGTTAGGTTAGGTTAGGTTAGGTTAGGTTAGGTTAGGTTAGGTTAGGTTAGGTTAGGTTAGGTTAGGTTAGGTTAGGTTAGGTTAGGTTAGGTTAGGTTAGGTTAGGTTAGGTTAGGTTAGGTTAGGTTAGGTTAGGTTAGGTTAGGTTAGGTTAGGTTAGGTTAGGTTAGGTTAGGTTAGGTTAGGTTAGGTTAGGTTAGGTTAGGTTAGGTTAGGTTAGGTTAGGTTAGGTTAGGTTAGGTTAGGTTAGGTTAGGTTAGGTTAGGTTAGGTTAGGTTAGGTTAGGTTAGGTTAGGTTAGGTTAGGTTAGGTTAGGTTAGGTTAGGTTAGGTTAGGTTAGGTTAGGTTAGGTTAGGTTAGGTTAGGTTAGGTTAGGTTAGGTTAGGTTAGGTTAGGTTAGGTTAGGTTAGGTTAGGTTAGGTTAGGTTAGGTTAGGTTAGGTTAGGTTAGGTTAGGTTAGGTTAGGTTAGGTTAGGTTAGGTTAGGTTAGGTTAGGTTAGGTTAGGTTAGGTTAGGTTAGGTTAGGTTAGGTTAGGTTAGGTTAGGTTAGGTTAGGTTAGGTTAGGTTAGGTTAGGTTAGGTTAGGTTAGGTTAGGTTAGGTTAGGTTAGGTTAGGTTAGGTTAGGTTAGGTTAGGTTAGGTTAGGTTAGGTTAGGTTAGGTTAGGTTAGGTTAGGTTAGGTTAGGTTAGGTTAGGTTAGGTTAGGTTAGGTTAGGTTAGGTTAGGTTAGGTTAGGTTAGGTTAGGTTAGGTTAGGTTAGGTTAGGTTAGGTTAGGTTAGGTTAGGTTAGGTTAGGTTAGGTTAGGTTAGGTTAGGTTAGGTTAGGTTAGGTTAGGTTAGGTTAGGTTAGGTTAGGTTAGGTTAGGTTAGGTTAGGTTAGGTTAGGTTAGGTTAGGTTAGGTTAGGTTAGGTTAGGTTAGGTTAGGTTAGGTTAGGTTAGGTTAGGTTAGGTTAGGTTAGGTTAGGTTAGGTTAGGTTTTTTTTTTTTTTTTTTTTTTTTTTTTATTTTCTCCCAACTAGTATAACCGTAGTTAGGAGGAGTTTATTGCCAAAGCCTCAAATCTTTGTTTAGAGCCCTTGTTTACACAAGAAGATTTTTACATAAGTGTTTTTCCAATTTTTACAGTATGTTTATAATACAATGCTTATAATTTGTACATTTGTTTACATTTTATGATATTTCAAGTTAACTTATACATTTGTTTTACAGAACCACTTGTTTATCGAGTTTACATACATCATATTTGTCTTTTAATTTGTAATCATGCAGTTTATAACTAACGTTACAGCTACAATTGTCATTTATCTAAATTATTCTTATATTATTAATCTTAATGATCTTATATATCTATGTTTCTTGTCACTTTCTTTGGTCAATTGCTTACATATTTAGCTTGGTCAAATCTACTCTTGTCAGTTTTACATTTGCTTTTGCAAAGCCTTACACGTTCAAATTGCTTAGTTTCATACTTAAATCTATGCTACAGTTTGCATGTGGTATATTAGTCAACTTGTATTTGTTTATGTTTAATTATATCTCTAACACTTAATTGCTCTGGCAACAACTTATAAAATATTTATATTTATTGATAGTAGTTAGTATACTTTACTTTATTTTTAATCATTTTCTTCTTTTAAAACAGTATATTGTGATTGTCGTTTGACTTACAGCATTACCAATTAATTTAATTCTACCCTACTGATAATAATATATTTCTAGTCATATTTAAGCAGTCAATTTTATTCCAATTATACTATTATTGTGGTCATAATAGTGCGTATGATTACACTTAATTCTAGTTATTACTTTTTTAAAACAGTATATTGTAATCGTCCTTTGACTTACAATATTCTCTTTTGTCAACTTGATTTTATTTTTGTTTTACTACACCGATAACGATATATTTCTAGTAGTGTTTTAAATTATAATTATATTTTACGTCTATTAATCTATTTGAATGTGCAGATTTATAATGTTATTTAATTATTATAGTTAATTACTCACATTTGTCCCCGTCACTTGAAAAAACAATTGCACTTAGGCATTACACTAGCTAACACTTAATGTCTCTAGATCACAGTTATTTTTATCACAGGTTATGCACCGTTTTATCACAGTTTTAGGATCTTAAAGTTTTATGCCACTGTTTGTTCACGTATTGAAATACAGGTATCACACATGAGTAATACTTTGTTTTCAGCACTTCCTATTAGCAGCGAATTTATAGCAATTCGCGACACTTTTATTGCATGCACAATGTATAACATCACGCATTACAATTATTAACCTGCTTGTACCCGCTTCAATTCGCGCAATAGGTTTTTCGGCTATGTTAGAAGTCCTTCTGTTATTTCGGTTTCTGCGTGTACCCACTAGTAGTCACTTATGAGTCGATAAGCTTAAGAGTATGCTACTCCAGCCCTGGCAATAGCGTCCCATCTACGTCTTACTTCACATTCTTCGCTGAATGCATTATGACTTGATTGAGCCAAATTTTCAGCGACGCAGTTACAACAGGTAGGTAATGCCCCGGCCTGCCATTTAGGACACTCCGATTTTCTATGATCGCCACCGCAGTGGCAACATTTTTCTACCCTTTGTTTGCAAAAGCGTCTGCCGTGTCCATATTTTAGACACAGGGAACACTGCACCAGTGGCGAGTAGTCTTCCACATATACTCGTTGAAGGTCAATATGTGCTGTGCCTTCTTCGGTCAGCCTTCTCCAAATGGCGGGGGATACCGTCATCACCACATGTTCTTGCATTAAATTCCTTGTCTTCTTTCTGAAACGTATCGCCATTCTGTCTTCCTCTTTGTTAATACCCTCAAAAATATTTTTATTTTGATTTTTTATTGCAGTGAGTACATCCTCATCGTTATTTTTTCTAAATACATTTTTGAGGATGACCAGAGGGTCTTTATTCTGGACTTCCTCGGTCAGAAGTCGATCCGATCTCTCCAACCGTTGTTTCAGCCTTTCCCTTTCTTCCTTTGTTCGACATCCAATAATTATTTTCCTGTCCCTCCCTTTTCTGACTCTCTCAACATTCACCCATCCGTCCTTTGCGTTTACTATGCTACTTACATGCTCTAGCACCTTTTCTGCTGTTTCTTGGTCATCTTTTGAGCTCACTACTACCGAGTGTAGCGTCCTATGTTCCAGTGTCACGCCGTTTATTTTTGCCGGACTATTTTTGCTATTAACTGACTTGCGTGATGTGACCTCCGCGAAGGTAGGTCTGGATAGCAGCTCCGCGTGAGAGTCCATTTTTCCTTTGAGGTCTTCTATCTGAGTGGTGTTCTCGGCTAGTTTCTTTGTTAGCTCTGAGATAGCTGCCTCCAGTTCCTCCGTATTCGAGGGTCCAGGTGACGCCGGTGTGCTCGGTTCTGGGTGGGGGAAGTCAGGGATCTCATCCACCATGTTCGTGATGAGGTCGTACAGGCCTTGGATGTCGTCTATGACCTCCTCCTTTATAGTTCCCTTCAAGTTTCTGGCCTCATGAAGAGTCGAGATCGCGTGCTCTTTGATGTGATATGCCTTCGTCCTCATATCATACAGCTGAAGATTGTGGTATATTTTTATACCATCCTCGTCTTCGAGTGGCTGCAGGTACGGCCTTTCTGGTGAATCAAGATATTCACCTTCTGGTGACTCGGGGCATTCTCTTTCTGGAGATTCGGGGATTTCCTCCCTTCTTAACACAGGGGAGCGATACATAGTGGTCAATTTTTTTTTTTTTTTTTTTAAATCTGCACAATTTGGTTAAAATTAGTCTTGTATAAGTTGTAAAAAAAAATGTATAAACAACAAGGGACAGCACAATTGGACAATGCCGGTCAATTTTTTTTTTTTTTTTTTTTTTTTTTTTTTAAAACTTTAAAATCGTCTCGTCAGTCGAATTTGACAAGGAATCCGCCAAAATGTTGTAACTCACAGCCTATTCTATCTACTTGCGTATTTAATAGGCGTGAGTGTTATTGCACGCAGAATAATTTTTCCCGCCTGATAATCCACGGAAATCCTGTCGATCGTCACTCTTATCCTGATGATTGGTGCCTGTATGTACACTTGAGCACTTAAAGGACACGTTGCCACAAAAATTTTGACTAATTTTGACTAATTTTAATAATTTTTACTATTTTTGTTGCAGAGAGCTGCTTGGACGCGTCCGCACTCGTCCGCGACTCAAACGAGACTGGTGGTTAGGTTAGGTTAGGTTAGGTTAGGTTAGGTTAGGTTAGGTTAGGTTAGGTTAGGTTAGGTTAGGTTAGGTTAGGTTAGGTTAGGTTAGGTTAGGTTAGGTTAGGTTAGGTTAGGTTAGGTTAGGTTAGGTTAGGTTAGGTTAGGTTAGGTTAGGTTAGGTTGGGGTGCAGGGCAGAGAACCTCCTCGAGTGCCCGGTCCTTTGAAATCTTTGCATTCTCACTTGATCCCAAGGATCCGGTGAGAGGGCGGGCTGACAAGGGATTCGGGACGGTGCACCCTGGGTGACAGTTAATAACTCCCTGGTAGTCGGGGTCTTGTTGACTGTCGGCCAATTTCTGCCAACTGCCCACTCCACCGCCGTCTATGATGAGACGGCGAATGGATGTGGGTCTGGGGGACGGGCGTGGTCCATTTATGGGCCACGTCCGATTTGGGGAGGGGGCCGAAAGGCCAAATGAGGGGGCCGCAAGGCCATGGCTGGAGGGCGTCGTGGTAGAATGCTAACGCGACCCCATGACGCCCTCAACAGCCGGTGCGGAAACGCCGGAGGGGTTTTAGTGGGTATTCCGGGCTGACTAGCAGCCCGGCGAGTCCCACACTTTGTGCGTAAATGCATTTCCCCTCCGTTAACAAAAAAAAAAAAAAAAAAAAAAAAAAAAAAAGGTTAGGTTAGGTTAGGTTAGGTTAGGTTAGGTTAGGTTAGGTTAGGTTAGGTTAGGTTAGGTTAGGTTAGGTTAGGTTAGGTTAGGTTAGGTTAGGTTAGGTTAGGTTAGGTTAGGTTAGGTTAGGTTAGGTTAGGTTAGGTTAGGTTAGGTTAGGTTAGGTTAGGTTAGGTTAGGTTAGGTTAGGTTAGGTTAGGTTAGGTTAGGTTAGGTTAGGTTAGGTTAGGTTAGGTTAGGTTAGGTTAGGTTAGGTTAGGTTAGGTTAGGTTAGGTTAGGTTAGGTTAGGTTAGGTTAGGTTAGGTTAGGTTAGGTTAGGTTAGGTTAGGTTAGGTTAGGTTAGGTTAGGTTAGGTTAGGTTAGGTTAGGTTAGGTTAGGTTAGGTTAGGTTAGGTTAGGTTAGGTTAGGTTAGGTTAGGTTAGGTTAGGTTAGGTTAGGTTAGGTTAGGTTAGGTTAGGTTAGGTTAGGTTAGGTTAGGTTAGGTTAGGTTAGGTTAGGTTAGGTTAGGTTAGGTTAGGTTAGGTTAGGTTAGGTTAGGTTAGGTTAGGTTAGGTTAGGTTAGGTTAGGTTAGGTTAGGTTAGGTTAGGTTAGGTTAGGTTAGGTTAGGTTAGGTTAGGTTAGGTTAGGTTAGGTTAGGTTAGGTTAGGTTAGGTTAGGTTAGGTTAGGTTAGGTTAGGTTAGGTTAGGTTAGGTTAGGTTAGGTTAGGTTAGGTTAGGTTAGGTTAGGTTAGGTTAGGTTAGGTTAGGTTAGGTTAGGTTAGGTTAGGTTAGGTTAGGTTAGGTTAGGTTAGGTTAGGTTAGGTTAGGTTAGGTTAGGTTAGGTTAGGTTAGGTTAGGTTAGGTTAGGTTAGGTTAGGTTAGGTTAGGTTAGGTTAGGTTAGGTTAGGTTAGGTTAGGTTAGGTTAGGTTAGGTTAGGTTAGGTTAGGTTAGGTTAGGTTAGGTTAGGTTAGGTTAGGTTAGGTTAGGTTAGGTTAGGTTAGGTTAGGTTAGGTTAGGTTAGGTTAGGTTAGGTTAGGTTAGGTTAGGTTAGGTTAGGTTAGGTTAGGTTAGGTTAGGTTAGGTTAGGTTAGGTTAGGTTAGGTTAGGTTAGGTTAGGTTAGGTTAGGTTAGGTTAGGTTAGGTTAGGTTAGGTTAGGTTAGGTTAGGTTAGGTTAGGTTAGGTTAGGTTAGGTTAGGTTAGGTTAGGTTAGGTTAGGTTAGGTTAGGTTAGGTTAGGTTAGGTTAGGTTAGGTTAGGTTAGGTTAGGTTAGGTTAGGTTAGGTTAGGTTAGGTTAGGTTAGGTTAGGTTAGGTTAGGTTAGGTTAGGTTAGGTTAGGTTAGGTTAGGTTAGGTTAGGTTAGGTTAGGTTAGGTTAGGTTAGGTTAGGTTAGGTTAGGTTAGGTTAGGTTAGGTTAGGTTAGGTTAGGTTAGGTTAGGTTAGGTTAGGTTAGGTTAGGTTAGGTTAGGTTAGGTTAGGTTAGGTTAGGTTAGGTTAGGTTAGGTTAGGTTAGGTTAGGTTAGGTTAGGTTAGGTTAGGTTAGGTTAGGTTAGGTTAGGTTAGGTTAGGTTAGGTTAGGTTAGGTTAGGTTAGGTTAGGTTAGGTTAGGTTAGGTTAGGTTAGGTTAGGTTAGGTTAGGTTAGGTTAGGTTAGGTTAGGTTAGGTTAGGTTAGGTTAGGTTAGGTTAGGTTAGGTTAGGTTAGGTTAGGTTAGGTTAGGTTAGGTTAGGTTAGGTTAGGTTAGGTTAGGTTAGGTTAGGTTTTTTTTTTTTTTTTTTTTTTTTTTTTTTAATTCCTCCAAGTGTTATAACCGCACTTGAAGGGAGTTTATTGCCAGTAGCACTGCCACGGTCAAGTCTTGGCACCCTTTTTTACATAATTTCTATTTTCTACTTATTCTACTTATTCTAATATATTTTATTTTGTTTACAATACTTATTGTCTTGTTCGATTTAATTGTTTACATCTTTTATGTACTAATCTTTATATTACATACATTTTCCTTACAATGCTTTATATTACAAGTGTTTACTGGTATAAACTTCCTAACTAATCAATTTACGAGCTTTATGATTGTTTAAATCTGCTTCCGCATTAATGCGGAAACAAATTTGAACAATTAACAAATTTTCCCTATATTTATTTACGATTTCATAATTATTTGACACATTTTATAATACAGTGATTACATTTTACATTTACTTATTTTTGTTTACGAGTTTTAATTGTTTTGGTATATTTATTGCCTTATTACAGATTATTTTCTATAATTGCATGCAGATTTGACTTTGTTTACAGTGTTTTTTTACTTTACATAATTCTAGAGAGACAATTTTTCAACTACCGTCATATTGCTTAACAAGATAAGATTGCCGACGTTTTTAATTGTATATCTTGTTGTTACTTATGGTTTTAATCACCTTGTTCCAATATCACAACACTTTAAAAGTATTTTTAACCACAGTCCTATTCTACATAAAATTGCTTAAATTAATATTTATACGTCATGTTACTATTTGCTAAATCTTATCAAATTATAAAAACAATTCTCATTATATACTATTTCCATAGGTCTACTGTAATACACTGGAATTTCTTACATTACTAGTTTTGCATTATGTTGTCTAGTCATTTTATTTACTAAGAATTTTTGTCCAATCATTAAATACCGTTATGTATTATTTACATAAGTCACTATATCTTTACTGTAAAAGTTTTCTTACATTATTACTTTTACCTCATATTATCTAGTCATTTTATTTACTGTAAATATTTGTCCCATTTTTTAAATATACCTTTTATGTATTAGTTACATATGTCTTAATATTTATGCTACTTATTTGTAGGTCGTGTCAACTATGAGTTGGTTATTTCATTGTTGTCACTTTGTTATATATAACTATCAAATCTATATTTTATACTATTACTTAATTAATCACTTAAGTAGCTTGTCATATGCTGTATACAATTTTAGTTTAGTAGCTTGTCATATGCTGTATACAATTTTAGTTTACAAATTAAGATTTCACTGACCTTGTAATGCCTTGTTTTTTGTTATCCAGTCTACACATAGCCACTTCAGAATCTATTTTTAACATTGTTTACACTGTTCAATTTACATTACACAACACAACATACGCTTACACTCACTACCGTCTTTGTACCATTTAGATAGATATCTGCAGGTACAGAGTCCTTGCTTGAGGCACTAATTTTCTGCATTGTTTTTCTTCCTGAACCCACGCTGACTCCTCAGCATCGGGTTCCTGATGTTTAACATCCCGAACTTCGATTGGCTTCAGCGCAGGACTCCAGGGTTTATGCAGCTCATTTTTTAACCTCAGTTGTAGGCTATCTTTGACCTCGCTAGAGCGTCCCATCTCTGCCTGACCTGACACTCTTGGCTAAACGCATTATGGTTTGCATTGCCGTTTTCTTCTTTGGTGCAGTTCAGGCAGGACGGGGGCGCTCCCGCAAGGTATCCTGGACACTTTTCCTTCTTGTGAGTTCCCCCACAGTGGCTGCATTTTTCAATGCTTGCTGTACAGTACTTTTTACCATGTCCGTACCCAAGACACACGGAGCATTGGATAACTGGAGAGTAATCCTCGACGTGTATCCGCTGCATACCGATGTGTATTGTGCCGGCCTCAACTACCCTCCTCCAAATTATTGGTGACACCCTCAGCACTATGTGGTTTAGGAGCTGATTGCGAGCTATTTTTCTGAATCTAACCTCTATTCTGAGGTCTTTTGCACTAATATTATTTGTTAACTTTTTATTTTGGTTTTTGACACCCTTTATGATGTCGTCATCAGAATTCTTTTTTACCACGTTTTTTAATATAAGCAACGGGTCTCGATTTTGTGCTTCTTCGACCTGGAGGTGTTCTGTTTCTAAAATTTTCTTTTTTAGTCTATTTCTGTCTTCTTCAGTTTTACAACCGACGATTATTTTTTGATCTCTCGCCTTCCTCACTTTTTCCACACGCACATCTCCATCCTGTGCTCCGACCGCTTCCCTTATCTGATCCAGAACTTCCTCGCCAGTGTACTTGTTCTCTCTGGCAGTAATTATTACCGAGTGCAGGGTATCCTGCACCGGTCGTTTCTGGCCTCTCGCTTCCTCCCTTTCCGAATTTTTAAATTTTTCCTGCATGTTGTTTTGTCGGTCGAGTTTTTCCTTGAGTTCTCGGATGTTTTTGTTATTTTCCTCGATTGCTGCTGCCAGTCTGTCGAATCTGTCGTCGTTTGAGGTACTTTTTGTGGCTTCAAATATTATTTTGGATGGAGTTGTCTGGGTCTCGATTGTCTTTGTTTTTTCAGGTTTTTTCTTTGTTTTAATTGGGGTAGTTTGGGTTTTTACAGATGAATTGTTTACCGAGTCAGTTTGGGTTTTTGTAGTTTTAAGGACCGGCTTAACGCTTTGAGGAGTGGTTCCGGTATTCTTCAAGAATAACTGCTCAAGCTCCCCAAAGTGAACTCGCATGGCTTTAACACTGTCGTGATAGGATTCGAACCTGAGTTTTTCGGTTATTTTAGCCACCTCGTTTTTGATCCTATATACTATGTCATTGTACTGTTTTCCTATGTCCTCTTTTTCCGTGGTTTCTACTGTGTTGGTGGATTTTTCAGGCATTTTC
>CANASO010000014.1:0-48772 GCA_947363495.1 Euzophera pinguis
CTAACCTAACCTAACCTAACCTAACCTAACCTAACCTAACCTAACCTAACCTAACCTAACCTAACCTAACCTAACCTAACCTAACCTAACCTAACCTAACCTAACCTAACCTAACCTAACCTAACCTAACCTAACCTAACCTAACCTAACCTAACCTAACCTAACCTAACCTAACCTAACCTAACCTAACCTAACCTAACCTAACCTAACCTAACCTAACCTAACCTAACCTAACCTAACCTAACCTAACCTAACCTAACCTAACCTAACCTAACCTAACCTAACCTAACCTAACCTAACCTAACCTAACCTAACCTAACCTAACCTAACCTAACCTAACCTAACCTAACCTAACCTAACCTAACCTAACCTAACCTAACCTAACCTAACCTAACCTAACCTAACCTAACCTAACCTAACCTAACCTAACCTAACCTAACCTAACCTAACCTAACCTAACCTAACCTAACCTAACCTAACCTAACCTAACCTAACCTAACCTAACCTAACCTAACCTAACCTAACCTAACCTAACCTAACCTAACCTAACCTAACCTAACCTAACCTAACCTAACCTAACCTAACCTAACCTAACCTAACCTAACCTAACCTAACCTAACCTAACCTAACCTAACCTAACCTAACCTAACCTAACCTAACCTAACCTAACCTAACCTAACCTAACCTAACCTAACCTAACCTAACCTAACCTAACCTAACCTAACCTAACCTAACCTAACCTAACCTAACCTAACCTAACCTAACCTAACCTAACCTAACCTAACCTAACCTAACCTAACCTAACCTAACCTAACCTAACCTAACCTAACCTAACCTAACCTAACCTAACCTAACCTAACCTAACCTAACCTAACCTAACCTAACCTAACCTAACCTAACCTAACCTAACCTAACCTAACCTAACCTAACCTAACCTAACCTAACCTAACCTAACCTAACCTAACCTAACCTAACCTAACCTAACCTAACCTAACCTAACCTAACCTAACCTAACCTAACCTAACCTAACCTAACCTAACCTAACCTAACCTAACCTAACCTAACCTAACCTAACCTAACCTAACCTAACCTAACCTAACCTAACCTAACCTAACCTAACCTAACCTAACCTAACCTAACCTAACCTAACCTAACCTAACCTAACCTAACCTAACCTAACCTAACCTAACCTAACCTAACCTAACCTAACCTAACCTAACCTAACCTAACCTAACCTAACCTAACCTAACCTAACCTAACCTAACCTAACCTAACCTAACCTAACCTAACCTAACCTAACCTAACCTAACCTAACCTAACCTAACCTAACCTAACCTAACCTAACCTAACCTAACCTAACCTAACCTAACCTAACCTAACCTAACCTAACCTAACCTAACCTAACCTAACCTAACCTAACCTAACCTAACCTAACCTAACCTAACCTAACCTAACCTAACCTAACCTAACCTAACCTAACCTAACCTAACCTAACCTAACCTAACCTAACCTAACCTAACCTAACCTAACCGAGTTGCGCTCTGACCGCCGTCACGAACGCCACGATTTTACAACGCTCCGCGCTCGAAAAATATCGAAAAACGGCAAATATCGTCGTATTCCAGTGAGTTGTACGTCAAAATACGCGTAATCACGTCAGTGAAGTGTCGGTGTATCTTGTGTTTTGATAGCTCCCTCGGGAGAACCGCTATAAGCCTAAAAGTGAATAATTAAAAATTTTTGAACTTTCAAACACGGATATCTCGGGAACGAGATCGATACCCCCAGATTCCTGGACTGCTATCCTGAGCGCCTTGAGGAGAACTACAACCCTGGTGATTTTTGGATTTTTCCGCCCAGGGGTTCCGGAGTTACCACAAAAAAACCAGTTTCTAACCTCAATTGGGAGGAAAAACGGGACGACTGAGGAAGATTCTGGAAGCAGCCCTGGATTAAGGACACCGAGCCCTTCCTAACGACGTATCGCACGCGAAGATCGGACAACCCCTTCATTAACTAAAAAGGTTTTTATTAGTCTTGGACTTTAACCCTTAAAAATTCCAGATTTAGATCGACAACCCCCAAATTTTATTGCTCTGAAATTAAGTTTAGAGGTTCAGCTACAAGCCTAGAGATTTCCAGATTTTTCTGGAACAGGGTTGTCGAGCTACAAATTTTTGAAGCTTGTAGGGAGACACGTGCTCGCCACGTGCATCCCTCAGGAACACTTGGAGACAAAGGACGACACTGCACCTGGACAGCCATCGACGCGCAGCATATGCTGAAAGAAAAAATTTTTAAATTCGGACTATATTGTGGCCACTATCGATTTTTTGAAATTTTTAACCTATAATTTTGTGTTTTTTGGCTTTAATTTAAAAAATTTATAGGAAAATATATATTTTAAAAATTATTATAAAATTCGTGGGTAAATTCCCTTTCAAACGAGCCCTCACACGGGGTGTTTATATAAAAAACCACGGGATTAATATTTTTCCGGGATATCTGGGTATCAACCCTAAGCAGAGCTACCCCTACAGAAAAAATTTCTTAAAATAATTTGGTTCATTCTGAACTTTATAAAATTTTTTCCAAATTTTTAAACCAATTATAACATATAGAACCAATCATTTGAAATTAATTGCCGTCTCCAACTTTTCATCCCCCTCTTTCCCAAATTAATAGCGACCAACCCCTTCGATTTTAATAGTTCAAATTTATTTAGGCCCTAAGACATAGATAAATTGGTCAACTTAAGCTAACAACAAAATTTTTAAAAGTAATAGGAGGGAAGAAATTTCGTTTTTGGACTTATGGTTTTATCACCCTAGGTCCCCATAACGTTGTAACCCGGATATCTCGGAAACTAAGGGTCGTAGGACAAAAATAATATTTTTATCCTGGTCCCCCCCCCTTAAACCCCCCCCACACTAACGACTAGAGCGTTAGTCTTCGTACCCTCCACAATCATTTGGACGGAGTTTCATCCCCCTACCCCTAAAAACGCACTTCGACTTAGAAAAATTTTAGGTGGCGGAAAAATTTATTTTTCTGAGTCGAGGTTGTAGTTCGGTAGGGTGGGTGAAGACGACCATAGTGGAGAAATTCCCGAATCTGTAGGACCAATATTGAGGGAGATATAGGGGTTTCAAAATACGGCGGCCATTTTGTCCGCCATATTGGAAAAACTAAACCGGACGTATCTCGGCTCCTAGTGGGACTACAGAGTCGGGATTTTCTGTGGTATATAGGGCTTGACGGCGGCTCTCCAACGAGCCCACGTGAGAGACTCTAGGTAGAGTCCAAGTAGAGTTAGGAAAAAATTTTTTGTTTTTCAATATTTTTAAATACGCGCTCAGATTTATAGAGCACGTACACCCTGGAACTCTACCTAGAGCTAAGACAAAGTAGTCAGACTGATTTCATCTGCTGCTTAATATTTGTAATTTAATTGTATTTGTTAATTACTACCTTAACAATAAGTCGTACTCTATGTAGAGCACCTTTAAAATTAAATAAATATCAAAATTGTGTAATTAATTGTTTTAAATATAGAGTATCGGATACTGCCAAACACTGGGCTTCATTGCGCAACAAATCTACTAATCAAGGTAGAGTCTATTTAAATCGACAAAATCAAGTGATTTTATTTATTTATTGACAAATAGTCCTGTATACTGATTATACAACTTTTACAGACTATATAGTATACAGAACTAGACGATTGTGCCATCACCACGATGCAAAGGACCCCACACAACAAATCTGTGGCATTGACCTACCCAAGGAACCTAAATAGGACAGACAACGTCACTCGACGTAGCATGGAAAAAGAGGCAGCGGGCCCAAAAAATGTGAAATCCCCCCCCCCCAACCATGACAAAACAACGAAGCAGGCTGGCCCTGCGGATATAGTTACGACAAACCCACCTTCACCATCCTCATCTTTGTCCCCTTCCCCTAAGTTAAATAAAACGATGACGATCATTGTGGAAAAGGCTCTAATCCATACGAAGAAACCTACCCGGGCAGACGATGCTCAAACCTTGTTCCAAAAGGGAATAGATGGCTTGGAGCAGTTAACTAGCAGGAAAAAGGAAGTAAAGGCCGAGGTCATGCAGGCTCTAACCAAACTCCGGGATATGGTTATGGATATGGTCTCGGAAATGGGAAAGGGGAAGGAACAAACTGGCAGGGGAGAAATAGGAAATGTCAAAATAGGGACTAGGGACAAACTAGGAAACGAAAATGGCAAATTGGATGAATGTATAGGAAAAATAGAAGAATACACAAAAGCTATGGAAGAGCATAAAAAGCTGATGAGTGAATTAAAGGAAGATATGGCAAAGCAAAAAGAAGTGATGGAAAAGGCAATGACGGCCTCATATGCGAATGTTGTGGCAGGAATCCAGAATTTGCCAAATGGCAGGAAACCGGCCGATATTAAAAAGACATTGCACTCGGTGGCCGTCACATCCAGTGACGAAAAGGAGAATGGGGAAGAAATCCTGGAGAGAGTTAGGGAAGTGGTTAAGGCTGAGGATGGATGGATTCAGGTGAAAAGCGTAAGGAAGGCTAAAGATCGCAAAATAATAATAGGTTTAGAGACTAGGGAAGAAAGGGAAAAATTGAAGAAAAGACTTGAAGGAAATAAAAACCTGAACATAGAAGACATGAAAAACAAAAATCCGCTCTTGGTGTTCAAGGGAGTCATGACATTCTACACTGACGACTTTATAAAGGAGGCCTTTGAAAATCAAAACCAGGACATATTTAAGGACTTGGGAAAGGAGGAAAATGCTGTGGAAATAAAATATCGCAAGAAAGCTCGAAACCCGCATCAGAGCCATGTTGTATTAAGTGTAAGCCCGAGAGTATGGCAAAGAGCAACACTAAAAGGTAGAATACACATAGGCATACAATATGTCATGGTGGAGGACCAGAGCCCGCTGGTCCAGTGCACGCGCTGCCTGGGCTTTGGCCATGGAAAGCGTCTTTGCAAGGAGCCAGCGGATCTATGTAGCCACTGTGGCGGGCCTCACCTTCGGGCGGAGTGTGAAGATTGGTCTGCATCGGCGCCACCAAGGTGTAGGAATTGCTCAAACGCTAAGTTTAATGAGGTGGAGCATAATGCCTTTGACCGGTCATGTCAAATACGACAGCGGTGGGACGCAATAGCTCGCTCGACGGTTGCCTACTGCTAAGGGCACCTCAAGGAGAGAAACCCTTTGCAGGTTCGCGCAAGCGAATCTCCAGAGGAAGCAGTTGGCAACCGAAGAGCTGCTAATTGAAGTCGATAAGCGGAAGATCGCGGTGGCGCTCCTCCAGGAGCCCTACGTTGGAGCTGGAAATGTGATGAGGGGTCGCAGGGGCATGAGAGTGTTTCAAGGTTTGGGCAGAGATGGCCGCACAGTGAAGGCAGCAGTAGTAGTCTTCGAACAAGACATCACTGTTATTCAACATCCTGAGCTCACTACTGAGAACATAGCAGTGGTGGAAATAAAGACAGATGCTGGTAGAATTGCGGTTATCTCGTATTACTTTGAGCCCACTGAACCCATCATACCGTACCTAGACCACCTAAGGAAGGTGATGACTATATTGAAGACGACCCATGCGGTTGTTGGAGGAGATGCCAACGCAAAAAATTCCTGGTGGGGCAGCCCCATTATCAATCACCGAGGGATTGAAATGGCGGGGGCGTTTAACGAGTTGGGACTAAGTGTTTTAAACACTGGTCGGACGCCGACCTTTGATACCGTCAGGAACGGAATTCGATTTACAAGTTTCGTCGACATCACGGCTTGCACGATGGCAATGCTGGACCGAATTGAAGACTGGAGGATTTCGGAAGACCTGGTTCACTCGGATCACAACGGCATTACTTTCAACGTACGCCTACAGAAACCAAAAGGCGTTGAAGTCCGTAGGACAACTAGGAGGTACAACACCAGGAAAGCAAACTGGACTCTTTTTGATGAAAAATTCGATGAATTGAAACTAAAGCACAATATTAGACAAGAAACGGTAAGAAAAGTCAAAAATAAAAAAGAGATAGATGAATTGGTTGTGAAAATTACAAACATCATAACTGAGGCTAGTGTGTGTGCCATACCTAGAAAAAATAATAAAGAAGTACTTACCTTGCCGTGGTGGTCTGATGAACTGGCGTCGATGAAGTCCAGGGTCACGACTCTGAGGAACAGAGTCAGGAACGCAGCACCCATCCGGAGAGCGGCCGTGGTCGACGAATATCTGAAAGAAAAAGAAAAATATGAAGAAGCAGCAAGGGAAGCGCAGACTGAGAGCTGGCGGGGCTTCTGTGGCAAACAGACAAATGAGTCTGTTTGGGACGGGATCTACCGAGTAATCTCCCGAACGTCCAAAAGAGAGGAAGATGCGCCCCTCGAAGTAAATGGAAGAAGTCTAACCATGAAGGAATCCGCGGAGCTGTTGGCAGAAACCTTCTACGGAAAGGACCGGGAAAGCCAAGATAGCCTGAGACATCGCAGCATGCGAACTGAGGCCAGAAAAATCAATGCGAGCGAGCAAGATGAAATATGCGAGCGACCATTTACAGAATTGGAACTCAGGACTGCTGCGGAGTCTTTCAGTCCGAAAAAAGCGCCAGGATCGGATGGATTCACGGCAGACATCTGCATGAGAGTCGTGGGAAGAGATCCCGACCTCTTCTTAGAGCTCATGAACAGGTGTCTGTTGTGCGGCCACTTTCCCACACTGTGGAAGGAAGCTACAGTGGTAGTCCTGAAGAAGCCTGGGAAGGACAGTTATGCGAACCCTAAAGCGTTTAGACCCATAGGACTCCTGTCCATACTGGGGAAGATCCTCGAAAAAATGGTAGTGTCCCGACTGAAGCACCATCTTCTGCCTAGGTTGAGCAAATGCCAGTATGGCTTCATGCCCCAGAAGGGCACCGAAGACTCCCTCTGTGCCCTGATGAGCCATGTGAAAGCCAGACTGGCTGAAAAGAGAATCGTCACAGTGGTATCACTAGACATAGAGGGGGCCTTCGATAACGCATGGTGGCCGGCAATTGTGCTCAGATTGGGGAGGGAGGGGTGCCCAGTTGGGATCAGAAGGATCTTCGATAGTTACATGGAGGATAGGAAGGTCTCAGTCAGGTATGGTGGAGAGGAAGTGACGGTCAGGCCTGAGAAGGGCTGCATACAGGGTTCTGTTGCGGGCCCAATTCTTTGGAATTTGCTGCTGGACCCACTTCTTAAAAAATTAGAGGACGCGAATATATACGTGCAAGCCTTTGCTGATGATGTAACGTTGGTGTTCGACGGTACCACCGCCATAGAAATCGAGAATCAGGCCAGAGAAGCACTCGCACATGTTCAGGCGTGGGGAGTGGAAAATAAGCTGACTTTTGCGGCTCACAAAACCCAAGCCATGACTTTGACAAAAAAGCTAAAGTACGACCTACCGCGCCTGAGCATGGGTGGATGCGATATAGAAAATGTTAAAGAAGTGAAAATCTTGGGAATGGTGATTGACTCCAAATTAACTTTTAGAACGCACATCGGGAATGTATGTAGGAAGGCAATCAAAATCTATAGACAGTTAGCAAAAGCGGCAAAAACTAGTTGGGGCCTAAATTCCGAGATAATTAGAACGATCTACAAAGCCACAATCGAACCCATAATTTTGTACGGGGCAAATGTGTGGGCACCAGCGGCGAATAGAATGTGGGCTAGGAAGCAGCTGAACGCGGTGCAGCGCGGTTTTGCTCAGAAGATAAGTAGGGCTTATCGCACGGTCTCCTTGAACTCTGCCCTGGTGTTGGCAGGTCTGCTCCCTCTTGATCTTCGGGTGCGCGAAGTTGCTTTACTGTATGAAATCAAGCGGGGTGCGCCTGTTCCAGGGCTCGCGGACAGGGAGATCGAGCGACTGGCCTCGGCAATTGATACTCCTCATCCGGCGGAGCGAATTGACCTCCAGTTCATCAGCCTGTTAAACCAGCAACAAGTGGACGAAAGCGCGAGAAACACCGTGCAGATTTTCACAGATGGCAGCAAGATGGACGGGATGGTTGGCGCTGCACTTTCAATTTGGAAGGACGGGGTGGAAACCAGACCGGCCAAATTCAAGTTGCCATCATATTGCTCGGTTTATCAGGCTGAGCTGTTGGCGATTCGCGAAGCCACTAGGGGTATCAAAAGGCACAAGGAAAAGTCTTTTGGAGTCTACAGCGACTCAATGTCAGCACTCTCTACCATAACAAACCCGAATTCCCTGCATCCGTTAGTAGTGGAAATTAGAGAGAACCTCAAGTGGGTTTCTCACCAGGGCAAAGAAGTTAAATTGTACTGGGTTAAAGCACATGCGGGATTAATCGGTAATGAGAGAGCTGATGAATTGGCAAAGGAGGCCGCTGTAAACTCCAAGAGGAAAGAAAGTTACGACCTTTGTCCGGTCTCATTCGCGAAGCAAATCCTACGGTCGGATTCGATTCGCGCATGGGACCTGAGGTATGTACTGGGCAAGACCGCGGGCACTACGAAGCTGTTCTTCCCCAAACCGTCCCTCGCATATACAATACTGGGTAGAATCAAATTGGACTACCATGTAACGCAAATGCTGACGGGGCATGGGGGTTTCGCAGGCTATTTAAATCGATTTAAGTGCCGCGAAAGCCCCCATTGCATCTGTGATCCCAATGTAGTGGAGACGGTAGAGCATATTCTAACAGAGTGCCCAGTGTTTGGCAATGATAGATCAGACATCGAAATTGTATTAGGCTGTAAAGTAACAAAAGAAAATTTAAAAGACATAATGGCAAGCAAAAATGTACATAGCTTCCTAAAATATTGTAAAAAACTGATGGAAATAGTTAATAAAAGATATTGTAATAAAAAGTAGATGTTAAGTATATTAGATTTAATATATAATCAACACTATTATGAAAAATGTAAAAAAGGAACTGTGTTAAGTAAAGAGTTAAAATGAAATAACATTAAGTAAATAATTAAAATAAGTAGGTTAAACTGTAGTAGTAAGCAAAATGTTGAAATAAATAAAATGTACTGTTATTACCCCAACCCAACTAGACGATAAGTAGAAATAAATAAATAAAGAACAAAATATAGTAGGTTAGAATAGGAACGTAGATGGGAGTCCCACCCATATTAGATATAAAAGATGGAAGTATGAATGGTAAGGATGAGGAATGAAATTACGAGAGGAATGGTAGCGAGAACTAGTATGAATCAGGCACAGTGAGCATAGGCACCGACGATGTTGGTGGCACAAGATTAAAAAAAAAAAAAAAAAAAAAAAAAAAAAAAAAAAAAAAAAAAAAAAAAAAAAAAAAAAAACCTAACCTAACCTAACCTAACCTAACCTAACCTAACCTAACCTAACCTAACCTAACCTAACCTAACCTAACCTAACCTAACCTAACCTAACCTAACCTAACCTAACCTAACCTAACCTAACCTAACCTAACCTAACCTAACCTAACCTAACCTAACCTAACCTAACCTAACCTAACCTAACCTAACCTAACCTAACCTAACCTAACCTAACCTAACCTAACCTAACCTAACCTAACCTAACCTAACCTAACCTAACCTAACCTAACCTAACCTAACCTAACCTAACCTAACCTAACCTAACCTAACCTAACCTAACCTAACCTAACCTAACCTAACCTAACCTAACCTAACCTAACCTAACCTAACCTAACCTTTTTTTTTTTTTTTTTTGTTAACGGAGGGGAAATGCATTTGCGCACAAAGTGTGGGACTCCTGGGCCGCTAATCGGCCCAGACTACCCACTAAAACCCCTCCGGCGTTTCCGCACCGGCTGTTGAGGGCGCCATGGGGTCGCGTTAGCATTCTACCACGACGCCCTCCAGCCATGGCCTTGCGGCCCCCTCATTTGGCCTTTCGCCCCCCCCCCCCCAAAGCCCGTCCCCCAGACCCACATCCATTCGCCGTCTCATCATAGACGGCGGTGGAGTGGGCTGTTGGCAGAAATTGGCCGACAGCTAATAAGACCCCGACTACCAGGGAGTTATTAACTGCCGCCCAGGGTGCACCGTCCCGAGTCCCTTGTCAGCCCGCCCTCTCACCGGATCCTTGGGATCAAGTGAGAATGCAAAGCTTTCAAAGGACCGGGCACTCGAGGAGGTTCTCTGCCCTGCACCCCAACCTAACCTAACCTAACCTAACCTAACCTAACCCAGGAAACAGGGGAGAGTGTCTTGGAGAGAATCAGGAAGACGGTCGACGCGAAGGAAGGATGGATAGAAGTGAAGAGGGTCCGTAAAGCGAAAGACCGCAAAGTGGTGATAGGAGTAGGAAGCAAGGAAGACAGGGAAAAACTTAAAAATAGGCTATGTAACGAAGGAGAGTCTTTTGTCGTCGAGGAGGTGAAAAACAAAGACCCACTGCTGTTGCTAAGGGGTGTCTTTAATGTTAACACCGACGAGGGCATCCTGAAAGCCCTGAGAAATCAGAACAGGGATGTTTTCCAGGGCCTCCACGAGGAGGATTCCAGAGTGGTAGTTCGTTACCGCCAAAAAGTAAGGAACCCTCACTGCAGCAACGTAATCCTAAGTGTCGCGCCCGTAATTTGGAGAAGGGCATTAGAGGCGGGTAGAATTCGCATTGACATGCAAACAGTCAGAGTCGAGGACCGATCACCGTTGGTGCAGTGCAGTCGGTGCATGGGTTACGGACACGGTAGGCGGCTGTGCAAAGAGGAGGCCGACCTTTGCGGTCATTGCGGAGGCCCACACCTCAGAGCCGAATGCCCTGAACGGATTATGGGCACGGCACCCACGTGTAGGAATTGCTCGCTCGCAAAAATGGCTAACAAAGAGCATGACGCGTTCAACGCCGAGTGCCCAATCAGAAGGCGATGGGATGCTATAGCCCGAGCGGCTGTAGCATATTGCTAAAGTTGTTCAAGCGGAGCACCGATATAAAATCCTACAAGCCAATCTCCAAAAATGTCGATTAGCCACCAATGAATTTATATTGGAGGCACAAAACAAGAAACTTGCCTTTGCACTCCTACAGGAGCCGTACACCGCAAACATAAAGAGAATGAAGGCCAGTCAAGGGATGAGGGTGGTGCAGCATACTTCCAACACGGTAGAAGTTAACCGGGCAGCCATCGCGGTATTCGATAGGGACGTTGACATCATCCAGTACCCGAATCTGACAACACCCGACTTTGCTGTAGCTAAATTGAGAACCTCGGCATGGGAAATAGGAGTGGTGTCGATGTACTTCGACGGCCGTGAACCGATCGAGCCGAACATTCAACGGCTGACAAAAATAACAGCGGAGATCGGTACGGAAATGTTATTGATCGGAGGCGATGTCAATGCCTGGAATCCGTGGTGGGGAAGTGTGCGAGTTGACCATAGGGGTGAAGAATTGGCAGCAGCATTGGAGGAAATGAATCTGCAGATTCTGAATAAAGGGATAGAGCCAACATTCGACACTATTCGCGGTGGAAAGCAGTTTAGGAGCCACGTCGATATCACGACGTGTTCGACGGCAATGCTTGGCCACGTAGAAAATTGGAGAGTCGACGCGGACGTCACTGTATCGGACCATCGGGCGATTCTACTCGATCTGAACTTGGGGAAGGCTAAGGGAATAGACATTAAAAGAACAACGAGGAAGTATAACACCAGAAAAGCTCACTGGGATCAGTTTAGGGAACAGTTGAATCAGCAATGGGAAACACAAGAAATAAGTGTAGAGAAAATAGAGGCGATAGAAACAAAAATAGAACTTGACAAAATGGTAGAAAGGATTGTGAATACAATGGAAAAAGCTTGTGAGGTGTCTATTCCCAAAACCGTCCCGGATGGAGGGCGAGTGGGGTTGCCTTGGTGGACGAAGGAGTTAGACGAAATGAGAAAAGAGCTCTCCAAAAAGAAGCACAGAATATCGTGCGCAGCGCCAGTCCGTCGAGCATATGTGGTCGACCAATACTTACAGGCGAAGGAAGAGTACAAACTGGAAGTGGAAAAGGCTCGAACTACCAGCTGGAAGGAATTCTGTAGTAGGCAAGAAAAAGAAACCATGTGGGAAGGCATTTACAGGGTCATCGGTCGAACTACGGAAAGAGAGGAGGATACTCCGTTGGTCCAAAATGGAAAGGTTCTCACTGGGGTGGAATCGGCGAGTCTGTTGGCGAAAACATTCTATCCGAAAGATGAACCGGATGAGGATGATGCAGGGCATTCCAGAATTCGAGATAGCGCAAAAAAGATAAATTTAGATAAAAACGGGCGAACAACTGACCCACCGTTCACTATGGAAGAACTGGAACGGACTGTATCAAGCTTCAACCCGAAGAAGGCGCCGGGACTCGACGGTTTCACAGCAGATATTTGCGGGGCGGCCATTGCCAACAATCCGAATCTCTTTCTGGCACTATATAATAAATGTCTAAGCCTAGCACATTTCCCAGCCTTGTGGAAGGAGGCGATAGTCATAGTACTCCGTAAACCTGGGAAGGAAGACTACGCCAACCCAAAGTCGTACAGACCGATCGGGCTCCTATCGGTTCTAGGGAAAATACTGGAAAAGATGTTGGTAACTAGGATTCGGTGGCACATTCTGCCAGGCATGAACCAGCGTCAATACGGCTTCACACCACAGCGTAGTACAGAGGACTCTCTCTATGTCTTAACTAAACACCTGAAAGAGGAAATAAAAGCCAAAAAATTAGTGACAATGGTATCCCTTGACATAGAGGGAGCCTTTGATAGCGCGTGGTGGCCTGCAATACAGTGTAGACTGGCAGAGACAAACTGTCCAATAAATTTACGACAGATAGTCGACAGCTACCTGTCAAACAGAAGAGTGCGAGTCAGGTATGCCGGAGCCGAGTGTGCCAGCGAAACCTCGAAAGGCTGCGTCCAAGGGTCGATAGGAGGTCCCACATTTTGGAATTTGCTGCTGGACCCTCTGCTCAAACAGCTGGAGGATAGGGGAGACTACTGTCAAGCCTTTGCGGATGATGTGGTTCTTGTGTTCTCCGGAAACAACGCCAGGGAAATTCAGGAGCGGGCGAATGGCGCTCTCGAACATGTTCGGAAGTGGGGGATCGAAAATAAGTTAAAATTCTCACCGTTAAAAACGAAAGCCATGGTGTTGACAAATAAGATGAAATTTGATCTCCCACGGCTGAGCATGGGCGGGATCGCCATCGAACTGTCTCGGGAAATGAAGATCCTAGGGCTGACTCTAGATAACAAACTCACCTTCAACGCGCACGTTGTAAACGTCTGTCGCAAAGCGATGAATATATATAAACAGTTATCTAGAGCAGCAAAAATAAGCTGGGGCTTGGGACCGGAGATCGTAAGAGCCATATACATGGCAGTAGTTGAACCTATTATTATGTATGCTTCGAGCGTTTGGGCCGCGGCTACAATGAAACTGGGGGTCCAGAAGCAACTTAACATAGTGCAACGCGGATTCATGCAAAAAATCATTAAGGCGTACAGAACAGTCTCGCTAAACTCTGGTCTTCTGTTGGCCGGGCTACTTCCTCTGGATATAAGGATTAGGGAAGCGGCCATCCTCTACGAAGTGAGGAAAGGAAAGTCACGGCAGATAGTAGGAGACAGGGACGTAGAGACGCCTACTGCTTATAAAGAGATCCCACATCCAGCTGAGGAAAAGAAAATAGAGTTCAAATGCCTGGAAGACAGTGCACAATTGGGGCAGCATAAAGGCAAGGCAGAATTGGAAATTTACACAGATGGAAGTAAACACGATGGAGGGGTAGGAGCGGCTATCAGCATATGGAGAGATGGAAAGGAAATAGGCACAAAAAAGCTAAAGCTGGAACCTATGTGCACGGTCTACCAGGCTGAACTACTCGCCCTTGAAACAGCAACAGAAAAAGCTGCCCAAAGTGGAGTTACGACTTGCAACATCTACAGTGACTCGATGTCGGCCCTCGAAACGGTCGCCGGTGGCAATTCCCTCCACTCCCTAGCGCTTCAAGCAAGAGCTAATATAAGGAGTGCCCAGACGTTAGGCAATAACATCAGCCTATTTTGGGTAAAGGCTCATGCGGGTTTGGAGGGGAATGAGAGGGCCGACGAACTAGCTAAGAGTGCCGCACTGGGCAAAACTAGATCCAGTTACGATAAGTGTCCGGTTTCATTCGTCAAGAGCCAAATCCGTATGGACGCACTTGACGAATGGAACCGAAGATACAAAGAGGGGTCAACGGCGAAAACAACCAAGGTATTTTTCCCAGATGCTATAAAGGCCTACCCAGTGGTGCGAAAAACAAGGTTGACCCCCATAATGGTACAAGTATTAACGGGACATGGCGGGTTCGCCGAATATTTGTACCGCTTTAAATGTAAGGCGAGCCCGTCATGTGTTTGTGACCCAGCGGTGGAGGAAGGAGCAATACACATTATTACGGAGTGTCCAGCATACGGAAAGGAGCGATACGAGGCGGAATCCGCAATGGCTGTAAATATCACAAAAGATAAAATCAATGAAATCATTGAAAATAAGGCGATAAGGGAGAAATTCTTAAGCTATTGTTCTACAGTTGCACTAAAAGTAATAAAACGCAACAAATGACCAATTATTGTAAATAGTTGATTATAAAACAATTAATATAAGGAAAAAAAAAAAAAAAAAAAAAAAAAAAAAAAAAAAAAAAAAAAAAAAAAAAAAAAAAAAAAAAAAAAAAAAAAAATGCTAAAACAAACTAGGTGTATAAACCAACATGGTTACAATTGTATATTTCATAATATATATTATATTTCTAAAAAGATGTAAAACATGTATATAAAATAAAAAATAAAGCTCATACATATAAAATGATGAACAAAATCTCTGCCCACACACGCAGAGGAAAATAGAAAAATCCCAAAAAAAAAAAAAAAAAAACCTAACCTAACCTAACCTAACCTAACCTAACCTAACCTAACCTAACCTAACCTAACCTAACCTAACCTAACCTAACCTAACCTAACCTAACCTAACCTAACCGACATTCGAATTTTCAAAAATTTTCTTTTAACATACAAGTGTGATACCTCGTTGGATTCGATAAATCGGCGCCATTTGAACGGTGCGCATGCGGATTTGTTTTTCGCACGCGCCCCATACAAAAATTTTCAAAAAACACATAGAATTTGCATTTTCGAATTTTCCAAATTTTCCAAGGACACCGGTTGTTCAAAATTTTATTTTTTCTAGTAGATTCCGTCGCCACGCGTCGATTGAGCCGCTTCTCGGTCTCATCCGACTATATTTGGACTTGTTACGTCATTTTCAAAATTCAAAAAACAACATTTTCTTAGGAAATTTTAAAAATTTCCACTAAAAATTTTCTATTATTTGCATTATTAGATCCGTCTCGCCGAGACGAGCCCGACGACACCTCATTTTTGAGAATCGGACACACGCTTTTTGAAAAATTCGTAGATTTGTCGAAAATCAGCATACCGAGGTTACTTGGTAAGTGCTATTCTCCATACATTGACATTCGAATTTTCAAAAATTTTCTTTTAACATACAAGTGTGATACCTCGTTGGATTCGATAAATCGGCGCCATTTGAACGGTGCGCATGCGGATTTGTTTTTCGCACGCGCCCCATACAAAAATTTTCAAAAAACACATAGAATTTGCATTTTCGAATTTTCCAAATTTTCCAAGGACACCGGTTGTTCAAAATTTTATTTTTTCTAGTAGATTCCGTCGCCACGCGTCGATTGAGCCGCTTCTCGGTCTCATCCGACTATATTTGGACTTGTTACGTCATTTTCAAAATTCAAAAAACAACATTTTCTTAGGAAATTTTAAAAATTTCCACTAAAAATTTTCTATTATTTGCATTATTAGATCCGTCTCGCCGAGACGAGCCCGACGACACCTCATTTTTGAGAATCGGACACACGCTTTTTGAAAAATTCGTAGATTTGTCGAAAATCAGCATACCGAGGTTACTTGGTAAGTGCTATTCTCCATACATTGACATTCGAATTTTCAAAAATTTTCTTTTAACATACAAGTGTGATACCTCGTTGGATTCGATAAATCGGCGCCATTTGAACGGTGCGCATGCGGATTTGTTTTTCGCACGCGCCCCATACAAAAATTTTCAAAAAACACATAGAATTTGCATTTTCGAATTTTCCAAATTTTCCAAGGACACCGGTTGTTCAAAATTTTATTTTTTCTAGTAGATTCCGTCGCCACGCGTCGATTGAGCCGCTTCTCGGTCTCATCCGACTATATTTGGACTTGTTACGTCATTTTCAAAATTCAAAAAACAACATTTTCTTAGGAAATTTTAAAAATTTCCACTAAAAATTTTCTATTATTTGCATTATTAGATCCGTCTCGCCGAGACGAGCCCGACGACACCTCATTTTTGAGAATCGGACACACGCTTTTTGAAAAATTCGTAGATTTGTCGAAAATCAGCATACCGAGGTTACTTGGTAAGTGCTATTCTCCATACATTGACATTCGAATTTTCAAAAATTTTCTTTTAACATACAAGTGTGATACCTCGTTGGATTCGATAAATCGGCGCCATTTGAACGGTGCGCATGCGGATTTGTTTTTCGCACGCGCCCCATACAAAAATTTTCAAAAAACACATAGAATTTGCATTTTCGAATTTTCCAAATTTTCCAAGGACACCGGTTGTTCAAAATTTTATTTTTTCTAGTAGATTCCGTCGCCACGCGTCGATTGAGCCGCTTCTCGGTCTCATCCGACTATATTTGGACTTGTTACGTCATTTTCAAAATTCAAAAAACAACATTTTCTTAGGAAATTTTAAAAATTTCCACTAAAAATTTTCTATTATTTGCATTATTAGATCCGTCTCGCCGAGACGAGCCCGACGACACCTCATTTTTGAGAATCGGACACACGCTTTTTGAAAAATTCGTAGATTTGTCGAAAATCAGCATACCGAGGTTACTTGGTAAGTGCTATTCTCCATACATTGACATTCGAATTTTCAAAAATTTTCTTTTAACATACAAGTGTGATACCTCGTTGGATTCGATAAATCGGCGCCATTTGAACGGTGCGCATGCGGATTTGTTTTTCGCACGCGCCCCATACAAAAATTTTCAAAAAACACATAGAATTTGCATTTTCGAATTTTCCAAATTTTCCAAGGACACCGGTTGTTCAAAATTTTATTTTTTCTAGTAGATTCCGTCGCCACGCGTCGATTGAGCCGCTTCTCGGTCTCATCCGACTATATTTGGACTTGTTACGTCATTTTCAAAATTCAAAAAACAACATTTTCTTAGGAAATTTTAAAAATTTCCACTAAAAATTTTCTATTATTTGCATTATTAGATCCGTCTCGCCGAGACGAGCCCGACGACACCTCATTTTTGAGAATCGGACACACGCTTTTTGAAAAATTCGTAGATTTGTCGAAAATCAGCATACCGAGGTTACTTGGTAAGTGCTATTCTCCATACATTGACATTCGAATTTTCAAAAATTTTCTTTTAACATACAAGTGTGATACCTCGTTGGATTCGATAAATCGGCGCCATTTGAACGGTGCGCATGCGGATTTGTTTTTCGCACGCGCCCCATACAAAAATTTTCAAAAAACACATAGAATTTGCATTTTCGAATTTTCCAAATTTTCCAAGGACACCGGTTGTTCAAAATTTTATTTTTTCTAGTAGATTCCGTCGCCACGCGTCGATTGAGCCGCTTCTCGGTCTCATCCGACTATATTTGGACTTGTTACGTCATTTTCAAAATTCAAAAAACAACATTTTCTTAGGAAATTTTAAAAATTTCCACTAAAAATTTTCTATTATTTGCATTATTAGATCCGTCTCGCCGAGACGAGCCCGACGACACCTCATTTTTGAGAATCGGACACACGCTTTTTGAAAAATTCGTAGATTTGTCGAAAATCAGCATACCGAGGTTACTTGGTAAGTGCTATTCTCCATACATTGACATTCGAATTTTCAAAAATTTTCTTTTAACATACAAGTGTGATACCTCGTTGGATTCGATAAATCGGCGCCATTTGAACGGTGCGCATGCGGATTTGTTTTTCGCACGCGCCCCATACAAAAATTTTCAAAAAACACATAGAATTTGCATTTTCGAATTTTCCAAATTTTCCAAGGACACCGGTTGTTCAAAATTTTATTTTTTCTAGTAGATTCCGTCGCCACGCGTCGATTGAGCCGCTTCTCGGTCTCATCCGACTATATTTGGACTTGTTACGTCATTTTCAAAATTCAAAAAACAACATTTTCTTAGGAAATTTTAAAAATTTCCACTAAAAATTTTCTATTATTTGCATTATTAGATCCGTCTCGCCGAGACGAGCCCGACGACACCTCATTTTTGAGAATCGGACACACGCTTTTTGAAAAATTCGTAGATTTGTCGAAAATCAGCATACCGAGGTTACTTGGTAAGTGCTATTCTCCATACATTGACATTCGAATTTTCAAAAATTTTCTTTTAACATACAAGTGTGATACCTCGTTGGATTCGATAAATCGGCGCCATTTGAACGGTGCGCATGCGGATTTGTTTTTCGCACGCGCCCCATACAAAAATTTTCAAAAAACACATAGAATTTGCATTTTCGAATTTTCCAAATTTTCCAAGGACACCGGTTGTTCAAAATTTTATTTTTTCTAGTAGATTCCGTCGCCACGCGTCGATTGAGCCGCTTCTCGGTCTCATCCGACTATATTTGGACTTGTTACGTCATTTTCAAAATTCAAAAAACAACATTTTCTTAGGAAATTTTAAAAATTTCCACTAAAAATTTTCTATTATTTGCATTATTAGATCCGTCTCGCCGAGACGAGCCCGACGACACCTCATTTTTGAGAATCGGACACACGCTTTTTGAAAAATTCGTAGATTTGTCGAAAATCAGCATACCGAGGTTACTTGGTAAGTGCTATTCTCCATACATTGACATTCGAATTTTCAAAAATTTTCTTTTAACATACAAGTGTGATACCTCGTTGGATTCGATAAATCGGCGCCATTTGAACGGTGCGCATGCGGATTTGTTTTTCGCACGCGCCCCATACAAAAATTTTCAAAAAACACATAGAATTTGCATTTTCGAATTTTCCAAATTTTCCAAGGACACCGGTTGTTCAAAATTTTATTTTTTCTAGTAGATTCCGTCGCCACGCGTCGATTGAGCCGCTTCTCGGTCTCATCCGACTATATTTGGACTTGTTACGTCATTTTCAAAATTCAAAAAACAACATTTTCTTAGGAAATTTTAAAAATTTCCACTAAAAATTTTCTATTATTTGCATTATTAGATCCGTCTCGCCGAGACGAGCCCGACGACACCTCATTTTTGAGAATCGGACACACGCTTTTTGAAAAATTCGTAGATTTGTCGAAAATCAGCATACCGAGGTTACTTGGTAAGTGCTATTCTCCATACATTGACATTCGAATTTTCAAAAATTTTCTTTTAACATACAAGTGTGATACCTCGTTGGATTCGATAAATCGGCGCCATTTGAACGGTGCGCATGCGGATTTGTTTTTCGCACGCGCCCCATACAAAAATTTTCAAAAAACACATAGAATTTGCATTTTCGAATTTTCCAAATTTTCCAAGGACACCGGTTGTTCAAAATTTTATTTTTTCTAGTAGATTCCGTCGCCACGCGTCGATTGAGCCGCTTCTCGGTCTCATCCGACTATATTTGGACTTGTTACGTCATTTTCAAAATTCAAAAAACAACATTTTCTTAGGAAATTTTAAAAATTTCCACTAAAAATTTTCTATTATTTGCATTATTAGATCCGTCTCGCCGAGACGAGCCCGACGACACCTCATTTTTGAGAATCGGACACACGCTTTTTGAAAAATTCGTAGATTTGTCGAAAATCAGCATACCGAGGTTACTTGGTAAGTGCTATTCTCCATACATTGACATTCGAATTTTCAAAAATTTTCTTTTAACATACAAGTGTGATACCTCGTTGGATTCGATAAATCGGCGCCATTTGAACGGTGCGCATGCGGATTTGTTTTTCGCACGCGCCCCATACAAAAATTTTCAAAAAACACATAGAATTTGCATTTTCGAATTTTCCAAATTTTCCAAGGACACCGGTTGTTCAAAATTTTATTTTTTCTAGTAGATTCCGTCGCCACGCGTCGATTGAGCCGCTTCTCGGTCTCATCCGACTATATTTGGACTTGTTACGTCATTTTCAAAATTCAAAAAACAACATTTTCTTAGGAAATTTTAAAAATTTCCACTAAAAATTTTCTATTATTTGCATTATTAGATCCGTCTCGCCGAGACGAGCCCGACGACACCTCATTTTTGAGAATCGGACACACGCTTTTTGAAAAATTCGTAGATTTGTCGAAAATCAGCATACCGAGGTTACTTGGTAAGTGCTATTCTCCATACATTGACATTCGAATTTTCAAAAATTTTCTTTTAACATACAAGTGTGATACCTCGTTGGATTCGATAAATCGGCGCCATTTGAACGGTGCGCATGCGGATTTGTTTTTCGCACGCGCCCCATACAAAAATTTTCAAAAAACACATAGAATTTGCATTTTCGAATTTTCCAAATTTTCCAAGGACACCGGTTGTTCAAAATTTTATTTTTTCTAGTAGATTCCGTCGCCACGCGTCGATTGAGCCGCTTCTCGGTCTCATCCGACTATATTTGGACTTGTTACGTCATTTTCAAAATTCAAAAAACAACATTTTCTTAGGAAATTTTAAAAATTTCCACTAAAAATTTTCTATTATTTGCATTATTAGATCCGTCTCGCCGAGACGAGCCCGACGACACCTCATTTTTGAGAATCGGACACACGCTTTTTGAAAAATTCGTAGATTTGTCGAAAATCAGCATACCGAGGTTACTTGGTAAGTGCTATTCTCCATACATTGACATTCGAATTTTCAAAAATTTTCTTTTAACATACAAGTGTGATACCTCGTTGGATTCGATAAATCGGCGCCATTTGAACGGTGCGCATGCGGATTTGTTTTTCGCACGCGCCCCATACAAAAATTTTCAAAAAACACATAGAATTTGCATTTTCGAATTTTCCAAATTTTCCAAGGACACCGGTTGTTCAAAATTTTATTTTTTCTAGTAGATTCCGTCGCCACGCGTCGATTGAGCCGCTTCTCGGTCTCATCCGACTATATTTGGACTTGTTACGTCATTTTCAAAATTCAAAAAACAACATTTTCTTAGGAAATTTTAAAAATTTCCACTAAAAATTTTCTATTATTTGCATTATTAGATCCGTCTCGCCGAGACGAGCCCGACGACACCTCATTTTTGAGAATCGGACACACGCTTTTTGAAAAATTCGTAGATTTGTCGAAAATCAGCATACCGAGGTTACTTGGTAAGTGCTATTCTCCATACATTGACATTCGAATTTTCAAAAATTTTCTTTTAACATACAAGTGTGATACCTCGTTGGATTCGATAAATCGGCGCCATTTGAACGGTGCGCATGCGGATTTGTTTTTCGCACGCGCCCCATACAAAAATTTTCAAAAAACACATAGAATTTGCATTTTCGAATTTTCCAAATTTTCCAAGGACACCGGTTGTTCAAAATTTTATTTTTTCTAGTAGATTCCGTCGCCACGCGTCGATTGAGCCGCTTCTCGGTCTCATCCGACTATATTTGGACTTGTTACGTCATTTTCAAAATTCAAAAAACAACATTTTCTTAGGAAATTTTAAAAATTTCCACTAAAAATTTTCTATTATTTGCATTATTAGATCCGTCTCGCCGAGACGAGCCCGACGACACCTCATTTTTGAGAATCGGACACACGCTTTTTGAAAAATTCGTAGATTTGTCGAAAATCAGCATACCGAGGTTACTTGGTAAGTGCTATTCTCCATACATTGACATTCGAATTTTCAAAAATTTTCTTTTAACATACAAGTGTGATACCTCGTTGGATTCGATAAATCGGCGCCATTTGAACGGTGCGCATGCGGATTTGTTTTTCGCACGCGCCCCATACAAAAATTTTCAAAAAACACATAGAATTTGCATTTTCGAATTTTCCAAATTTTCCAAGGACACCGGTTGTTCAAAATTTTATTTTTTCTAGTAGATTCCGTCGCCACGCGTCGATTGAGCCGCTTCTCGGTCTCATCCGACTATATTTGGACTTGTTACGTCATTTTCAAAATTCAAAAAACAACATTTTCTTAGGAAATTTTAAAAATTTCCACTAAAAATTTTCTATTATTTGCATTATTAGATCCGTCTCGCCGAGACGAGCCCGACGACACCTCATTTTTGAGAATCGGACACACGCTTTTTGAAAAATTCGTAGATTTGTCGAAAATCAGCATACCGAGGTTACTTGGTAAGTGCTATTCTCCATACATTGACATTCGAATTTTCAAAAATTTTCTTTTAACATACAAGTGTGATACCTCGTTGGATTCGATAAATCGGCGCCATTTGAACGGTGCGCATGCGGATTTGTTTTTCGCACGCGCCCCATACAAAAATTTTCAAAAAACACATAGAATTTGCATTTTCGAATTTTCCAAATTTTCCAAGGACACCGGTTGTTCAAAATTTTATTTTTTCTAGTAGATTCCGTCGCCACGCGTCGATTGAGCCGCTTCTCGGTCTCATCCGACTATATTTGGACTTGTTACGTCATTTTCAAAATTCAAAAAACAACATTTTCTTAGGAAATTTTAAAAATTTCCACTAAAAATTTTCTATTATTTGCATTATTAGATCCGTCTCGCCGAGACGAGCCCGACGACACCTCATTTTTGAGAATCGGACACACGCTTTTTGAAAAATTCGTAGATTTGTCGAAAATCAGCATACCGAGGTTACTTGGTAAGTGCTATTCTCCATACATTGACATTCGAATTTTCAAAAATTTTCTTTTAACATACAAGTGTGATACCTCGTTGGATTCGATAAATCGGCGCCATTTGAACGGTGCGCATGCGGATTTGTTTTTCGCACGCGCCCCATACAAAAATTTTCAAAAAACACATAGAATTTGCATTTTCGAATTTTCCAAATTTTCCAAGGACACCGGTTGTTCAAAATTTTATTTTTTCTAGTAGATTCCGTCGCCACGCGTCGATTGAGCCGCTTCTCGGTCTCATCCGACTATATTTGGACTTGTTACGTCATTTTCAAAATTCAAAAAACAACATTTTCTTAGGAAATTTTAAAAATTTCCACTAAAAATTTTCTATTATTTGCATTATTAGATCCGTCTCGCCGAGACGAGCCCGACGACACCTCATTTTTGAGAATCGGACACACGCTTTTTGAAAAATTCGTAGATTTGTCGAAAATCAGCATACCGAGGTTACTTGGTAAGTGCTATTCTCCATACATTGACATTCGAATTTTCAAAAATTTTCTTTTAACATACAAGTGTGATACCTCGTTGGATTCGATAAATCGGCGCCATTTGAACGGTGCGCATGCGGATTTGTTTTTCGCACGCGCCCCATACAAAAATTTTCAAAAAACACATAGAATTTGCATTTTCGAATTTTCCAAATTTTCCAAGGACACCGGTTGTTCAAAATTTTATTTTTTCTAGTAGATTCCGTCGCCACGCGTCGATTGAGCCGCTTCTCGGTCTCATCCGACTATATTTGGACTTGTTACGTCATTTTCAAAATTCAAAAAACAACATTTTCTTAGGAAATTTTAAAAATTTCCACTAAAAATTTTCTATTATTTGCATTATTAGATCCGTCTCGCCGAGACGAGCCCGACGACACCTCATTTTTGAGAATCGGACACACGCTTTTTGAAAAATTCGTAGATTTGTCGAAAATCAGCATACCGAGGTTACTTGGTAAGTGCTATTCTCCATACATTGACATTCGAATTTTCAAAAATTTTCTTTTAACATACAAGTGTGATACCTCGTTGGATTCGATAAATCGGCGCCATTTGAACGGTGCGCATGCGGATTTGTTTTTCGCACGCGCCCCATACAAAAATTTTCAAAAAACACATAGAATTTGCATTTTCGAATTTTCCAAATTTTCCAAGGACACCGGTTGTTCAAAATTTTATTTTTTCTAGTAGATTCCGTCGCCACGCGTCGATTGAGCCGCTTCTCGGTCTCATCCGACTATATTTGGACTTGTTACGTCATTTTCAAAATTCAAAAAACAACATTTTCTTAGGAAATTTTAAAAATTTCCACTAAAAATTTTCTATTATTTGCATTATTAGATCCGTCTCGCCGAGACGAGCCCGACGACACCTCATTTTTGAGAATCGGACACACGCTTTTTGAAAAATTCGTAGATTTGTCGAAAATCAGCATACCGAGGTTACTTGGTAAGTGCTATTCTCCATACATTGACATTCGAATTTTCAAAAATTTTCTTTTAACATACAAGTGTGATACCTCGTTGGATTCGATAAATCGGCGCCATTTGAACGGTGCGCATGCGGATTTGTTTTTCGCACGCGCCCCATACAAAAATTTTCAAAAAACACATAGAATTTGCATTTTCGAATTTTCCAAATTTTCCAAGGACACCGGTTGTTCAAAATTTTATTTTTTCTAGTAGATTCCGTCGCCACGCGTCGATTGAGCCGCTTCTCGGTCTCATCCGACTATATTTGGACTTGTTACGTCATTTTCAAAATTCAAAAAACAACATTTTCTTAGGAAATTTTAAAAATTTCCACTAAAAATTTTCTATTATTTGCATTATTAGATCCGTCTCGCCGAGACGAGCCCGACGACACCTCATTTTTGAGAATCGGACACACGCTTTTTGAAAAATTCGTAGATTTGTCGAAAATCAGCATACCGAGGTTACTTGGTAAGTGCTATTCTCCATACATTGACATTCGAATTTTCAAAAATTTTCTTTTAACATACAAGTGTGATACCTCGTTGGATTCGATAAATCGGCGCCATTTGAACGGTGCGCATGCGGATTTGTTTTTCGCACGCGCCCCATACAAAAATTTTCAAAAAACACATAGAATTTGCATTTTCGAATTTTCCAAATTTTCCAAGGACACCGGTTGTTCAAAATTTTATTTTTTCTAGTAGATTCCGTCGCCACGCGTCGATTGAGCCGCTTCTCGGTCTCATCCGACTATATTTGGACTTGTTACGTCATTTTCAAAATTCAAAAAACAACATTTTCTTAGGAAATTTTAAAAATTTCCACTAAAAATTTTCTATTATTTGCATTATTAGATCCGTCTCGCCGAGACGAGCCCGACGACACCTCATTTTTGAGAATCGGACACACGCTTTTTGAAAAATTCGTAGATTTGTCGAAAATCAGCATACCGAGGTTACTTGGTAAGTGCTATTCTCCATACATTGACATTCGAATTTTCAAAAATTTTCTTTTAACATACAAGTGTGATACCTCGTTGGATTCGATAAATCGGCGCCATTTGAACGGTGCGCATGCGGATTTGTTTTTCGCACGCGCCCCATACAAAAATTTTCAAAAAACACATAGAATTTGCATTTTCGAATTTTCCAAATTTTCCAAGGACACCGGTTGTTCAAAATTTTATTTTTTCTAGTAGATTCCGTCGCCACGCGTCGATGAGCCGCTTCTCGGTCTCATCCGACTATATTTGGACTTGTTACGTCATTTTCAAAATTCAAAAAACAACATTTTCTTAGGAAATTTTAAAATTTCCACTAAAAATTTTCTATTATTTGCATTATTAGATCCGTCTCGCCGAGACGAGCCCGACGACACCTCATTTTTGAGAATCGGACACACGCTTTTTGAAAAATTCGTAGATTTGTCGAAAATCAGCATACGAGGTTACTTGGTAAGTGCTATTCTCCATACATTGACATTCGAATTTTCAAAAATTTTCTTTTAACATACAAGTGTGATACCTCGTTGGATTCGATAAATCGGCGCCATTTGAACGGTGCGCATGCGGATTTGTTTTTCGCACGCGCCCCATACAAAAATTTCAAAAAACACATAGAATTTGCATTTCGAATTTTCCAAATTTTCCAAGGACACCGGTTGTTCAAAATTTTATTTTTTCTAGTAGATTCCGTCGCCACGCGTCGATTGAGCCGCTTCTCGGTCTCATCCGACTATATTTGGACTTGTTACGTCATTTTCAAAATTCAAAAACAACATTTTCTTAGGAAATTTTAAAAATTTCCACTAAAAATTTTCTATTATTTGCATTATTAGATCCGTCTCGCCGAGACGAGCCCGACGACACCTCATTTTTGAGAATCGGACACACGCTTTTTGAAAAATTAAAATTCGTAGATTTGTCGAAAATCAGCATACCGAGGTTACTTGGTAAGTGCTATTCTCCATACATTGACATTCGAATTTTCAAAAATTTTCTTTTAACATACAAGTGTGATACCTCGTTGGATTCGATAAATCGGCGCCATTTGAACGGTGCGCATGCGGATTTGTTTTTCGCACGCGCCCCATACAAAAATTTTCAAAAAACACATAGAATTTGCATTTTCGAATTTTCCAAATTTTCCAAGGACACCGGTTGTTCAAAATTTTATTTTTTCTAGTAGATTCCGTCGCCACGCGTCGATTGAGCCGCTTCTCGGTCTCATCCGACTATATTTGGACTTGTTACGTCATTTTCAAAATTCAAAAAACAACATTTTCTTAGGAAATTTTAAAAATTTCCACTAAAAATTTTCTATTATTTGCATTATTAGATCCGTCTCGCCGAGACGAGCCCGACGACACCTCATTTTTGAGAATCGGACACACGCTTTTTGAAAAATTCGTAGATTTGTCGAAAATCAGCATACCGAGGTTACTTGGTAAGTGCTATTCTCCATACATTGACATTCGAATTTTCAAAAATTTTCTTTTAACATACAAGTGTGATACCTCGTTGGATTCGATAAATCGGCGCCATTTGAACGGTGCGCATGCGGATTTGTTTTTCGCACGCGCCCCATACAAAAATTTTCAAAAAACACATAGAATTTGCATTTTCGAATTTTCCAAATTTTCCAAGGACACCGGTTGTTCAAAATTTTATTTTTTCTAGTAGATTCCGTCGCCACGCGTCGATTGAGCCGCTTCTCGGTCTCATCCGACTATATTTGGACTTGTTACGTCATTTTCAAAATTCAAAAAACAACATTTTCTTAGGAAATTTTAAAAATTTCCACTAAAAATTTTCTATTATTTGCATTATTAGATCCGTCTCGCCGAGACGAGCCCGACGACACCTCATTTTTGAGAATCGGACACACGCTTTTTGAAAAATTCGTAGATTTGTCGAAAATCAGCATACCGAGGTTACTTGGTAAGTGCTATTCTCCATACATTGACATTCGAATTTTCAAAAATTTTCTTTTAACATACAAGTGTGATACCTCGTTGGATTCGATAAATCGGCGCCATTTGAACGGTGCGCATGCGGATTTGTTTTTCGCACGCGCCCCATACAAAAATTTTCAAAAAACACATAGAATTTGCATTTTCGAATTTTCCAAATTTTCCAAGGACACTGGTTGTTCCAAATTTTATTTTTTCTAGTAGATTCCGTCGCCCCGTGTCGATTGAGCCGCTTCTCGGTCTCATCGGACTTTATTTGGACTTGCTACAGCGTTTCCAAAATTCAAAATATCACATTTTCTTTGAAAATTTATAAATTTTCTACTAAAAATTTTCTATTTTTGGCTTCATTCGATCCGTCTCGCCGAGACGAGTCCAGCGACACCCCGTTTTTGAAGATCGGACGTATACTTTTTGAAAAATTCTAGGATTTGTCCAAAAATAGCATACCGAGGTTACTTGGTAAGTGCTTTTCTTCATACATTGGTATTAAAATTTTCAAAAAATTTCCTCAAAAGTATATGTGTGATATATCGTTGGATTCGATAATTCGGCGCTATTTAAACGGTGCGCATACGGATTTGATTTTCGTGCGCGCCCCATACTAAATTTTCCAAAAAACTATAAAAAATTGCATTTTTGAATTTTCCAAATTTTCCAAGGACACTGGTTGTTCCAAATTTTATTTTTTCTAGTAGATTCCGTCGCCCCGTGTCGATTGAGCCGCTTCTCGGTCTCATCGGACTTTATTTGGACTTGCTACAGCGTTTCCAAAATTCAAAATATCACATTTTCTTTGAAAATTTATAAATTTTCTACTAAAAATTTTCTATTTTTGGCTTCATTCGATCCGTCTCGCCGAGACGAGTCCAGCGACACCCCGTTTTTGAAGATCGGACGTATACTTTTTGAAAAATTCTAGGATTTGTCCAAAAATAGCATACCGAGGTTACTTGGTAAGTGCTTTTCTTCATACATTGGTATTAAAATTTTCAAAAAATTTCCTCAAAAGTATATGTGTGATATATCGTTGGATTCGATAATTCGGCGCTATTTAAACGGTGCGCATACGGATTTGATTTTCGTGCGCGCCCCATACTAAATTTTCCAAAAAACTATAAAAAATTGCATTTTTGAATTTTCCAAATTTTCCAAGGACACTGGTTGTTCCAAATTTTATTTTTTCTAGTAGATTCCGTCGCCCCGTGTCGATTGAGCCGCTTCTCGGTCTCATCGGACTTTATTTGGACTTGCTACAGCGTTTCCAAAATTCAAAATATCACATTTTCTTTGAAAATTTATAAATTTTCTACTAAAAATTTTCTATTTTTGGCTTCATTCGATCCGTCTCGCCGAGACGAGTCCAGCGACACCCCGTTTTTGAAGATCGGACGTATACTTTTTGAAAAATTCTAGGATTTGTCCAAAAATAGCATACCGAGGTTACTTGGTAAGTGCTTTTCTTCATACATTGGTATTAAAATTTTCAAAAAATTTCCTCAAAAGTATATGTGTGATATATCGTTGGATTCGATAATTCGGCGCTATTTAAACGGTGCGCATACGGATTTGATTTTCGTGCGCGCCCCATACTAAATTTTCCAAAAAACTATAAAAAATTGCATTTTTGAATTTTCCAAATTTTCCAAGGACACTGGTTGTTCCAAATTTTATTTTTTCTAGTAGATTCCGTCGCCCCGTGTCGATTGAGCCGCTTCTCGGTCTCATCGGACTTTATTTGGACTTGCTACAGCGTTTCCAAAATTCAAAATATCACATTTTCTTTGAAAATTTATAAATTTTCTACTAAAAATTTTCTATTTTTGGCTTCATTCGATCCGTCTCGCCGAGACGAGTCCAGCGACACCCCGTTTTTGAAGATCGGACGTATACTTTTTGAAAAATTCTAGGATTTGTCCAAAAATAGCATACCGAGGTTACTTGGTAAGTGCTTTTCTTCATACATTGGTATTAAAATTTTCAAAAAATTTCCTCAAAAGTATATGTGTGATATATCGTTGGATTCGATAATTCGGCGCTATTTAAACGGTGCGCATACGGATTTGATTTTCGTGCGCGCCCCATACTAAATTTTCCAAAAAACTATAAAAAATTGCATTTTTGAATTTTCCAAATTTTCCAAGGACACTGGTTGTTCCAAATTTTATTTTTTCTAGTAGATTCCGTCGCCCCGTGTCGATTGAGCCGCTTCTCGGTCTCATCGGACTTTATTTGGACTTGCTACAGCGTTTCCAAAATTCAAAATATCACATTTTCTTTGAAAATTTATAAATTTTCTACTAAAAATTTTCTATTTTTGGCTTCATTCGATCCGTCTCGCCGAGACGAGTCCAGCGACACCCCGTTTTTGAAGATCGGACGTATACTTTTTGAAAAATTCTAGGATTTGTCCAAAAATAGCATACCGAGGTTACTTGGTAAGTGCTTTTCTTCATACATTGGTATTAAAATTTTCAAAAAATTTCCTCAAAAGTATATGTGTGATATATCGTTGGATTCGATAATTCGGCGCTATTTAAACGGTGCGCATACGGATTTGATTTTCGTGCGCGCCCCATACTAAATTTTCCAAAAAACTATAAAAAATTGCATTTTTGAATTTTCCAAATTTTCCAAGGACACTGGTTGTTCCAAATTTTATTTTTTCTAGTAGATTCCGTCGCCCCGTGTCGATTGAGCCGCTTCTCGGTCTCATCGGACTTTATTTGGACTTGCTACAGCGTTTCCAAAATTCAAAATATCACATTTTCTTTGAAAATTTATAAATTTTCTACTAAAAATTTTCTATTTTTGGCTTCATTCGATCCGTCTCGCCGAGACGAGTCCAGCGACACCCCGTTTTTGAAGATCGGACGTATACTTTTTGAAAAATTCTAGGATTTGTCCAAAAATAGCATACCGAGGTTACTTGGTAAGTGCTTTTCTTCATACATTGGTATTAAAATTTTCAAAAAATTTCCTCAAAAGTATATGTGTGATATATCGTTGGATTCGATAATTCGGCGCTATTTAAACGGTGCGCATACGGATTTGATTTTCGTGCGCGCCCCATACTAAATTTTCCAAAAAACTATAAAAAATTGCATTTTTGAATTTTCCAAATTTTCCAAGGACACTGGTTGTTCCAAATTTTATTTTTTCTAGTAGATTCCGTCGCCCCGTGTCGATTGAGCCGCTTCTCGGTCTCATCGGACTTTATTTGGACTTGCTACAGCGTTTCCAAAATTCAAAATATCACATTTTCTTTGAAAATTTATAAATTTTCTACTAAAAATTTTCTATTTTTGGCTTCATTCGATCCGTCTCGCCGAGACGAGTCCAGCGACACCCCGTTTTTGAAGATCGGACGTATACTTTTTGAAAAATTCTAGGATTTGTCCAAAAATAGCATACCGAGGTTACTTGGTAAGTGCTTTTCTTCATACATTGGTATTAAAATTTTCAAAAAATTTCCTCAAAAGTATATGTGTGATATATCGTTGGATTCGATAATTCGGCGCTATTTAAACGGTGCGCATACGGATTTGATTTTCGTGCGCGCCCCATACTAAATTTTCCAAAAAACTATAAAAAATTGCATTTTTGAATTTTCCAAATTTTCCAAGGACACTGGTTGTTCCAAATTTTATTTTTTCTAGTAGATTCCGTCGCCCCGTGTCGATTGAGCCGCTTCTCGGTCTCATCGGACTTTATTTGGACTTGCTACAGCGTTTCCAAAATTCAAAATATCACATTTTCTTTGAAAATTTATAAATTTTCTACTAAAAATTTTCTATTTTTGGCTTCATTCGATCCGTCTCGCCGAGACGAGTCCAGCGACACCCCGTTTTTGAAGATCGGACGTATACTTTTTGAAAAATTCTAGGATTTGTCCAAAAATAGCATACCGAGGTTACTTGGTAAGTGCTTTTCTTCATACATTGGTATTAAAATTTTCAAAAAATTTCCTCAAAAGTATATGTGTGATATATCGTTGGATTCGATAATTCGGCGCTATTTAAACGGTGCGCATACGGATTTGATTTTCGTGCGCGCCCCATACTAAATTTTCCAAAAAACTATAAAAAATTGCATTTTTGAATTTTCCAAATTTTCCAAGGACACTGGTTGTTCCAAATTTTATTTTTTCTAGTAGATTCCGTCGCCCCGTGTCGATTGAGCCGCTTCTCGGTCTCATCGGACTTTATTTGGACTTGCTACAGCGTTTCCAAAATTCAAAATATCACATTTTCTTTGAAAATTTATAAATTTTCTACTAAAAATTTTCTATTTTTGGCTTCATTCGATCCGTCTCGCCGAGACGAGTCCAGCGACACCCCGTTTTTGAAGATCGGACGTATACTTTTTGAAAAATTCTAGGATTTGTCCAAAAATAGCATACCGAGGTTACTTGGTAAGTGCTTTTCTTCATACATTGGTATTAAAATTTTCAAAAAATTTCCTCAAAAGTATATGTGTGATATATCGTTGGATTCGATAATTCGGCGCTATTTAAACGGTGCGCATACGGATTTGATTTTCGTGCGCGCCCCATACTAAATTTTCCAAAAAACTATAAAAAATTGCATTTTTGAATTTTCCAAATTTTCCAAGGACACTGGTTGTTCCAAATTTTATTTTTTCTAGTAGATTCCGTCGCCCCGTGTCGATTGAGCCGCTTCTCGGTCTCATCGGACTTTATTTGGACTTGCTACAGCGTTTCCAAAATTCAAAATATCACATTTTCTTTGAAAATTTATAAATTTTCTACTAAAAATTTTCTATTTTTGGCTTCATTCGATCCGTCTCGCCGAGACGAGTCCAGCGACACCCCGTTTTTGAAGATCGGACGTATACTTTTTGAAAAATTCTAGGATTTGTCCAAAAATAGCATACCGAGGTTACTTGGTAAGTGCTTTTCTTCATACATTGGTATTAAAATTTTCAAAAAATTTCCTCAAAAGTATATGTGTGATATATCGTTGGATTCGATAATTCGGCGCTATTTAAACGGTGCGCATACGGATTTGATTTTCGTGCGCGCCCCATACTAAATTTTCCAAAAAACTATAAAAAATTGCATTTTTGAATTTTCCAAATTTTCCAAGGACACTGGTTGTTCCAAATTTTATTTTTTCTAGTAGATTCCGTCGCCCCGTGTCGATTGAGCCGCTTCTCGGTCTCATCGGACTTTATTTGGACTTGCTACAGCGTTTCCAAAATTCAAAATATCACATTTTCTTTGAAAATTTATAAATTTTCTACTAAAAATTTTCTATTTTTGGCTTCATTCGATCCGTCTCGCCGAGACGAGTCCAGCGACACCCCGTTTTTGAAGATCGGACGTATACTTTTTGAAAAATTCTAGGATTTGTCCAAAAATAGCATACCGAGGTTACTTGGTAAGTGCTTTTCTTCATACATTGGTATTAAAATTTTCAAAAAATTTCCTCAAAAGTATATGTGTGATATATCGTTGGATTCGATAATTCGGCGCTATTTAAACGGTGCGCATACGGATTTGATTTTCGTGCGCGCCCCATACTAAATTTTCCAAAAAACTATAAAAAATTGCATTTTTGAATTTTCCAAATTTTCCAAGGACACTGGTTGTTCCAAATTTTATTTTTTCTAGTAGATTCCGTCGCCCCGTGTCGATTGAGCCGCTTCTCGGTCTCATCGGACTTTATTTGGACTTGCTACAGCGTTTCCAAAATTCAAAATATCACATTTTCTTTGAAAATTTATAAATTTTCTACTAAAAATTTTCTATTTTTGGCTTCATTCGATCCGTCTCGCCGAGACGAGTCCAGCGACACCCCGTTTTTGAAGATCGGACGTATACTTTTTGAAAAATTCTAGGATTTGTCCAAAAATAGCATACCGAGGTTACTTGGTAAGTGCTTTTCTTCATACATTGGTATTAAAATTTTCAAAAAATTTCCTCAAAAGTATATGTGTGATATATCGTTGGATTCGATAATTCGGCGCTATTTAAACGGTGCGCATACGGATTTGATTTTCGTGCGCGCCCCATACTAAATTTTCCAAAAAACTATAAAAAATTGCATTTTTGAATTTTCCAAATTTTCCAAGGACACTGGTTGTTCCAAATTTTATTTTTTCTAGTAGATTCCGTCGCCCCGTGTCGATTGAGCCGCTTCTCGGTCTCATCGGACTTTATTTGGACTTGCTACAGCGTTTCCAAAATTCAAAATATCACATTTTCTTTGAAAATTTATAAATTTTCTACTAAAAATTTTCTATTTTTGGCTTCATTCGATCCGTCTCGCCGAGACGAGTCCAGCGACACCCCGTTTTTGAAGATCGGACGTATACTTTTTGAAAAATTCTAGGATTTGTCCAAAAATAGCATACCGAGGTTACTTGGTAAGTGCTTTTCTTCATACATTGGTATTAAAATTTTCAAAAAATTTCCTCAAAAGTATATGTGTGATATATCGTTGGATTCGATAATTCGGCGCTATTTAAACGGTGCGCATACGGATTTGATTTTCGTGCGCGCCCCATACTAAATTTTCCAAAAAACTATAAAAAATTGCATTTTTGAATTTTCCAAATTTTCCAAGGACACTGGTTGTTCCAAATTTTATTTTTTCTAGTAGATTCCGTCGCCCCGTGTCGATTGAGCCGCTTCTCGGTCTCATCGGACTTTATTTGGACTTGCTACAGCGTTTCCAAAATTCAAAATATCACATTTTCTTTGAAAATTTATAAATTTTCTACTAAAAATTTTCTATTTTTGGCTTCATTCGATCCGTCTCGCCGAGACGAGTCCAGCGACACCCCGTTTTTGAAGATCGGACGTATACTTTTTGAAAAATTCTAGGATTTGTCCAAAAATAGCATACCGAGGTTACTTGGTAAGTGCTTTTCTTCATACATTGGTATTAAAATTTTCAAAAAATTTCCTCAAAAGTATATGTGTGATATATCGTTGGATTCGATAATTCGGCGCTATTTAAACGGTGCGCATACGGATTTGATTTTCGTGCGCGCCCCATACTAAATTTTCCAAAAAACTATAAAAAATTGCATTTTTGAATTTTCCAAATTTTCCAAGGACACTGGTTGTTCCAAATTTTATTTTTTCTAGTAGATTCCGTCGCCCCGTGTCGATTGAGCCGCTTCTCGGTCTCATCGGACTTTATTTGGACTTGCTACAGCGTTTCCAAAATTCAAAATATCACATTTTCTTTGAAAATTTATAAATTTTCTACTAAAAATTTTCTATTTTTGGCTTCATTCGATCCGTCTCGCCGAGACGAGTCCAGCGACACCCCGTTTTTGAAGATCGGACGTATACTTTTTGAAAAATTCTAGGATTTGTCCAAAAATAGCATACCGAGGTTACTTGGTAAGTGCTTTTCTTCATACATTGGTATTAAAATTTTCAAAAAATTTCCTCAAAAGTATATGTGTGATATATCGTTGGATTCGATAATTCGGCGCTATTTAAACGGTGCGCATACGGATTTGATTTTCGTGCGCGCCCCATACTAAATTTTCCAAAAAACTATAAAAAATTGCATTTTTGAATTTTCCAAATTTTCCAAGGACACTGGTTGTTCCAAATTTTATTTTTTCTAGTAGATTCCGTCGCCCCGTGTCGATTGAGCCGCTTCTCGGTCTCATCGGACTTTATTTGGACTTGCTACAGCGTTTCCAAAATTCAAAATATCACATTTTCTTTGAAAATTTATAAATTTTCTACTAAAAATTTTCTATTTTTGGCTTCATTCGATCCGTCTCGCCGAGACGAGTCCAGCGACACCCCGTTTTTGAAGATCGGACGTATACTTTTTGAAAAATTCTAGGATTTGTCCAAAAATAGCATACCGAGGTTACTTGGTAAGTGCTTTTCTTCATACATTGGTATTAAAATTTTCAAAAAATTTCCTCAAAAGTATATGTGTGATATATCGTTGGATTCGATAATTCGGCGCTATTTAAACGGTGCGCATACGGATTTGATTTTCGTGCGCGCCCCATACTAAATTTTCCAAAAAACTATAAAAAATTGCATTTTTGAATTTTCCAAATTTTCCAAGGACACTGGTTGTTCCAAATTTTATTTTTTCTAGTAGATTCCGTCGCCCCGTGTCGATTGAGCCGCTTCTCGGTCTCATCGGACTTTATTTGGACTTGCTACAGCGTTTCCAAAATTCAAAATATCACATTTTCTTTGAAAATTTATAAATTTTCTACTAAAAATTTTCTATTTTTGGCTTCATTCGATCCGTCTCGCCGAGACGAGTCCAGCGACACCCCGTTTTTGAAGATCGGACGTATACTTTTTGAAAAATTCTAGGATTTGTCCAAAAATAGCATACCGAGGTTACTTGGTAAGTGCTTTTCTTCATACATTGGTATTAAAATTTTCAAAAAATTTCCTCAAAAGTATATGTGTGATATATCGTTGGATTCGATAATTCGGCGCTATTTAAACGGTGCGCATACGGATTTGATTTTCGTGCGCGCCCCATACTAAATTTTCCAAAAAACTATAAAAAATTGCATTTTTGAATTTTCCAAATTTTCCAAGGACACTGGTTGTTCCAAATTTTATTTTTTCTAGTAGATTCCGTCGCCCCGTGTCGATTGAGCCGCTTCTCGGTCTCATCGGACTTTATTTGGACTTGCTACAGCGTTTCCAAAATTCAAAATATCACATTTTCTTTGAAAATTTATAAATTTTCTACTAAAAATTTTCTATTTTTGGCTTCATTCGATCCGTCTCGCCGAGACGAGTCCAGCGACACCCCGTTTTTGAAGATCGGACGTATACTTTTTGAAAAATTCTAGGATTTGTCCAAAAATAGCATACCGAGGTTACTTGGTAAGTGCTTTTCTTCATACATTGGTATTAAAATTTTCAAAAAATTTCCTCAAAAGTATATGTGTGATATATCGTTGGATTCGATAATTCGGCGCTATTTAAACGGTGCGCATACGGATTTGATTTTCGTGCGCGCCCCATACTAAATTTTCCAAAAAACTATAAAAAATTGCATTTTTGAATTTTCCAAATTTTCCAAGGACACTGGTTGTTCCAAATTTTATTTTTTCTAGTAGATTCCGTCGCCCCGTGTCGATTGAGCCGCTTCTCGGTCTCATCGGACTTTATTTGGACTTGCTACAGCGTTTCCAAAATTCAAAATATCACATTTTCTTTGAAAATTTATAAATTTTCTACTAAAAATTTTCTATTTTTGGCTTCATTCGATCCGTCTCGCCGAGACGAGTCCAGCGACACCCCGTTTTTGAAGATCGGACGTATACTTTTTGAAAAATTCTAGGATTTGTCCAAAAATAGCATACCGAGGTTACTTGGTAAGTGCTTTTCTTCATACATTGGTATTAAAATTTTCAAAAAATTTCCTCAAAAGTATATGTGTGATATATCGTTGGATTCGATAATTCGGCGCTATTTAAACGGTGCGCATACGGATTTGATTTTCGTGCGCGCCCCATACTAAATTTTCCAAAAAACTATAAAAAATTGCATTTTTGAATTTTCCAAATTTTCCAAGGACACTGGTTGTTCCAAATTTTATTTTTTCTAGTAGATTCCGTCGCCCCGTGTCGATTGAGCCGCTTCTCGGTCTCATCGGACTTTATTTGGACTTGCTACAGCGTTTCCAAAATTCAAAATATCACATTTTCTTTGAAAATTTATAAATTTTCTACTAAAAATTTTCTATTTTTGGCTTCATTCGATCCGTCTCGCCGAGACGAGTCCAGCGACACCCCGTTTTTGAAGATCGGACGTATACTTTTTGAAAAATTCTAGGATTTGTCCAAAAATAGCATACCGAGGTTACTTGGTAAGTGCTTTTCTTCATACATTGGTATTAAAATTTTCAAAAAATTTCCTCAAAAGTATATGTGTGATATATCGTTGGATTCGATAATTCGGCGCTATTTAAACGGTGCGCATACGGATTTGATTTTCGTGCGCGCCCCATACTAAATTTTCCAAAAAACTATAAAAAATTGCATTTTTGAATTTTCCAAATTTTCCAAGGACACTGGTTGTTCCAAATTTTATTTTTTCTAGTAGATTCCGTCGCCCCGTGTCGATTGAGCCGCTTCTCGGTCTCATCGGACTTTATTTGGACTTGCTACAGCGTTTCCAAAATTCAAAATATCACATTTTCTTTGAAAATTTATAAATTTTCTACTAAAAATTTTCTATTTTTGGCTTCATTCGATCCGTCTCGCCGAGACGAGTCCAGCGACACCCCGTTTTTGAAGATCGGACGTATACTTTTTGAAAAATTCTAGGATTTGTCCAAAAATAGCATACCGAGGTTACTTGGTAAGTGCTTTTCTTCATACATTGGTATTAAAATTTTCAAAAAATTTCCTCAAAAGTATATGTGTGATATATCGTTGGATTCGATAATTCGGCGCTATTTAAACGGTGCGCATACGGATTTGATTTTCGTGCGCGCCCCATACTAAATTTTCCAAAAAACTATAAAAAATTGCATTTTTGAATTTTCCAAATTTTCCAAGGACACTGGTTGTTCCAAATTTTATTTTTTCTAGTAGATTCCGTCGCCCCGTGTCGATTGAGCCGCTTCTCGGTCTCATCGGACTTTATTTGGACTTGCTACAGCGTTTCCAAAATTCAAAATATCACATTTTCTTTGAAAATTTATAAATTTTCTACTAAAAATTTTCTATTTTTGGCTTCATTCGATCCGTCTCGCCGAGACGAGTCCAGCGACACCCCGTTTTTGAAGATCGGACGTATACTTTTTGAAAAATTCTAGGATTTGTCCAAAAATAGCATACCGAGGTTACTTGGTAAGTGCTTTTCTTCATACATTGGTATTAAAATTTTCAAAAAATTTCCTCAAAAGTATATGTGTGATATATCGTTGGATTCGATAATTCGGCGCCATTTGAACGGTGCGCATGCGGATTTGTTTTTCGCACGCGCCCCATACAAAAATTTTCAAAAAACACATAGAATTTGCATTTTCGAATTTTCCAAATTTTCCAAGGACACCGGTTGTTCAAAATTTTATTTTTTCTAGTAGATTCCGTCGCCACGCGTCGATTGAGCCGCTTCTCGGTCTCATCCGACTATATTTGGACTTGTTACGTCATTTTCAAAATTCAAAAAACAACATTTTCTTAGGAAATTTTAAAAATTTCCACTAAAAATTTTCTATTATTTGCATTATTAGATCCGTCTCGCCGAGACGAGCCCGACGACACCTCATTTTTGAGAATCGGACACACGCTTTTTGAAAAATTCGTAGATTTGTCGAAAATCAGCATACCGAGGTTACTTGGTAAGTGCTATTCTCCATACATTGACATTCGAATTTTCAAAAATTTTCTTTTAACATACAAGTGTGATACCTCGTTGGATTCGATAAATCGGCGCTATTTAAACGGTGCGCATACGGATTTGATTTTCGTGCGCGCCCCATACTAAATTTTCCAAAAAACTATAAAAAATTGCATTTTTGAATTTTCCAAATTTTCCAAGGACACTGGTTGTTCCAAATTTTATTTTTTCTAGTAGATTCCGTCGCCCCGTGTCGATTGAGCCGCTTCTCGGTCTCATCGGACTTTATTTGGACTTGCTACAGCGTTTCCAAAATTCAAAATATCACATTTTCTTTGAAAATTTATAAATTTTCTACTAAAAATTTTCTATTTTTGGCTTCATTCGATCCGTCTCGCCGAGACGAGTCCAGCGACACCCCGTTTTTGAAGATCGGACGTATACTTTTTGAAAAATTCTAGGATTTGTCCAAAAATAGCATACCGAGGTTACTTGGTAAGTGCTTTTCTTCATACATTGGTATTAAAATTTTCAAAAAATTTCCTCAAAAGTATATGTGTGATATATCGTTGGATTCGATAATTCGGCGCTATTTAAACGGTGCGCATACGGATTTGATTTTCGTGCGCGCCCCATACTAAATTTTCCAAAAAACTATAAAAAATTGCATTTTTGAATTTTCCAAATTTTCCAAGGACACTGGTTGTTCCAAATTTTATTTTTTCTAGTAGATTCCGTCGCCCCGTGTCGATTGAGCCGCTTCTCGGTCTCATCGGACTTTATTTGGACTTGCTACAGCGTTTCCAAAATTCAAAATATCACATTTTCTTTGAAAATTTATAAATTTTCTACTAAAAATTTTCTATTTTTGGCTTCATTCGATCCGTCTCGCCGAGACGAGTCCAGCGACACCCCGTTTTTGAAGATCGGACGTATACTTTTTGAAAAATTCTAGGATTTGTCCAAAAATAGCATACCGAGGTTACTTGGTAAGTGCTTTTCTTCATACATTGGTATTAAAATTTTCAAAAAATTTCCTCAAAAGTATATGTGTGATATATCGTTGGATTCGATAATTCGGCGCTATTTAAACGGTGCGCATACGGATTTGATTTTCGTGCGCGCCCCATACTAAATTTTCCAAAAAACTATAAAAAATTGCATTTTTGAATTTTCCAAATTTTCCAAGGACACTGGTTGTTCCAAATTTTATTTTTTCTAGTAGATTCCGTCGCCCCGTGTCGATTGAGCCGCTTCTCGGTCTCATCGGACTTTATTTGGACTTGCTACAGCGTTTCCAAAATTCAAAATATCACATTTTCTTTGAAAATTTATAAATTTTCTACTAAAAATTTTCTATTTTTGGCTTCATTCGATCCGTCTCGCCGAGACGAGTCCAGCGACACCCCGTTTTTGAAGATCGGACGTATACTTTTTGAAAAATTCTAGGATTTGTCCAAAAATAGCATACCGAGGTTACTTGGTAAGTGCTTTTCTTCATACATTGGTATTAAAATTTTCAAAAAATTTCCTCAAAAGTATATGTGTGATATATCGTTGGATTCGATAATTCGGCGCTATTTAAACGGTGCGCATACGGATTTGATTTTCGTGCGCGCCCCATACTAAATTTTCCAAAAAACTATAAAAAATTGCATTTTTGAATTTTCCAAATTTTCCAAGGACACTGGTTGTTCCAAATTTTATTTTTTCTAGTAGATTCCGTCGCCCCGTGTCGATTGAGCCGCTTCTCGGTCTCATCGGACTTTATTTGGACTTGCTACAGCGTTTCCAAAATTCAAAATATCACATTTTCTTTGAAAATTTATAAATTTTCTACTAAAAATTTTCTATTTTTGGCTTCATTCGATCCGTCTCGCCGAGACGAGTCCAGCGACACCCCGTTTTTGAAGATCGGACGTATACTTTTTGAAAAATTCTAGGATTTGTCCAAAAATAGCATACCGAGGTTACTTGGTAAGTGCTTTTCTTCATACATTGGTATTAAAATTTTCAAAAAATTTCCTCAAAAGTATATGTGTGATATATCGTTGGATTCGATAATTCGGCGCTATTTAAACGGTGCGCATACGGATTTGATTTTCGTGCGCGCCCCATACTAAATTTTCCAAAAAACTATAAAAAATTGCATTTTTGAATTTTCCAAATTTTCCAAGGACACTGGTTGTTCCAAATTTTATTTTTTCTAGTAGATTCCGTCGCCCCGTGTCGATTGAGCCGCTTCTCGGTCTCATCGGACTTTATTTGGACTTGCTACAGCGTTTCCAAAATTCAAAATATCACATTTTCTTTGAAAATTTATAAATTTTCTACTAAAAATTTTCTATTTTTGGCTTCATTCGATCCGTCTCGCCGAGACGAGTCCAGCGACACCCCGTTTTTGAAGATCGGACGTATACTTTTTGAAAAATTCTAGGATTTGTCCAAAAATAGCATACCGAGGTTACTTGGTAAGTGCTTTTCTTCATACATTGGTATTAAAATTTTCAAAAAATTTCCTCAAAAGTATATGTGTGATATATCGTTGGATTCGATAATTCGGCGCTATTTAAACGGTGCGCATACGGATTTGATTTTCGTGCGCGCCCCATACTAAATTTTCCAAAAAACTATAAAAAATTGCATTTTTGAATTTTCCAAATTTTCCAAGGACACTGGTTGTTCCAAATTTTATTTTTTCTAGTAGATTCCGTCGCCCCGTGTCGATTGAGCCGCTTCTCGGTCTCATCGGACTTTATTTGGACTTGCTACAGCGTTTCCAAAATTCAAAATATCACATTTTCTTTGAAAATTTATAAATTTTCTACTAAAAATTTTCTATTTTTGGCTTCATTCGATCCGTCTCGCCGAGACGAGTCCAGCGACACCCCGTTTTTGAAGATCGGACGTATACTTTTTGAAAAATTCTAGGATTTGTCCAAAAATAGCATACCGAGGTTACTTGGTAAGTGCTTTTCTTCATACATTGGTATTAAAATTTTCAAAAAATTTCCTCAAAAGTATATGTGTGATATATCGTTGGATTCGATAATTCGGCGCTATTTAAACGGTGCGCATACGGATTTGATTTTCGTGCGCGCCCCATACTAAATTTTCCAAAAAACTATAAAAAATTGCATTTTTGAATTTTCCAAATTTTCCAAGGACACTGGTTGTTCCAAATTTTATTTTTTCTAGTAGATTCCGTCGCCCCGTGTCGATTGAGCCGCTTCTCGGTCTCATCGGACTTTATTTGGACTTGCTACAGCGTTTCCAAAATTCAAAATATCACATTTTCTTTGAAAATTTATAAATTTTCTACTAAAAATTTTCTATTTTTGGCTTCATTCGATCCGTCTCGCCGAGACGAGTCCAGCGACACCCCGTTTTTGAAGATCGGACGTATACTTTTTGAAAAATTCTAGGATTTGTCCAAAAATAGCATACCGAGGTTACTTGGTAAGTGCTTTTCTTCATACATTGGTATTAAAATTTTCAAAAAATTTCCTCAAAAGTATATGTGTGATATATCGTTGGATTCGATAATTCGGCGCTATTTAAACGGTGCGCATACGGATTTGATTTTCGTGCGCGCCCCATACTAAATTTTCCAAAAAACTATAAAAAATTGCATTTTTGAATTTTCCAAATTTTCCAAGGACACTGGTTGTTCCAAATTTTATTTTTTCTAGTAGATTCCGTCGCCCCGTGTCGATTGAGCCGCTTCTCGGTCTCATCGGACTTTATTTGGACTTGCTACAGCGTTTCCAAAATTCAAAATATCACATTTTCTTTGAAAATTTATAAATTTTCTACTAAAAATTTTCTATTTTTGGCTTCATTCGATCCGTCTCGCCGAGACGAGTCCAGCGACACCCCGTTTTTGAAGATCGGACGTATACTTTTTGAAAAATTCTAGGATTTGTCCAAAAATAGCATACCGAGGTTACTTGGTAAGTGCTTTTCTTCATACATTGGTATTAAAATTTTCAAAAAATTTCCTCAAAAGTATATGTGTGATATATCGTTGGATTCGATAATTCGGCGCTATTTAAACGGTGCGCATACGGATTTGATTTTCGTGCGCGCCCCATACTAAATTTTCCAAAAAACTATAAAAAATTGCATTTTTGAATTTTCCAAATTTTCCAAGGACACTGGTTGTTCCAAATTTTATTTTTTCTAGTAGATTCCGTCGCCCCGTGTCGATTGAGCCGCTTCTCGGTCTCATCGGACTTTATTTGGACTTGCTACAGCGTTTCCAAAATTCAAAATATCACATTTTCTTTGAAAATTTATAAATTTTCTACTAAAAATTTTCTATTTTTGGCTTCATTCGATCCGTCTCGCCGAGACGAGTCCAGCGACACCCCGTTTTTGAAGATCGGACGTATACTTTTTGAAAAATTCTAGGATTTGTCCAAAAATAGCATACCGAGGTTACTTGGTAAGTGCTTTTCTTCATACATTGGTATTAAAATTTTCAAAAAATTTCCTCAAAAGTATATGTGTGATATATCGTTGGATTCGATAATTCGGCGCTATTTAAACGGTGCGCATACGGATTTGATTTTCGTGCGCGCCCCATACTAAATTTTCCAAAAAACTATAAAAAATTGCATTTTTGAATTTTCCAAATTTTCCAAGGACACTGGTTGTTCCAAATTTTATTTTTTCTAGTAGATTCCGTCGCCCCGTGTCGATTGAGCCGCTTCTCGGTCTCATCGGACTTTATTTGGACTTGCTACAGCGTTTCCAAAATTCAAAATATCACATTTTCTTTGAAAATTTATAAATTTTCTACTAAAAATTTTCTATTTTTGGCTTCATTCGATCCGTCTCGCCGAGACGAGTCCAGCGACACCCCGTTTTTGAAGATCGGACGTATACTTTTTGAAAAATTCTAGGATTTGTCCAAAAATAGCATACCGAGGTTACTTGGTAAGTGCTTTTCTTCATACATTGGTATTAAAATTTTCAAAAAATTTCCTCAAAAGTATATGTGTGATATATCGTTGGATTCGATAATTCGGCGCTATTTAAACGGTGCGCATACGGATTTGATTTTCGTGCGCGCCCCATACTAAATTTTCCAAAAAACTATAAAAAATTGCATTTTTGAATTTTCCAAATTTTCCAAGGACACTGGTTGTTCCAAATTTTATTTTTTCTAGTAGATTCCGTCGCCCCGTGTCGATTGAGCCGCTTCTCGGTCTCATCGGACTTTATTTGGACTTGCTACAGCGTTTCCAAAATTCAAAATATCACATTTTCTTTGAAAATTTATAAATTTTCTACTAAAAATTTTCTATTTTTGGCTTCATTCGATCCGTCTCGCCGAGACGAGTCCAGCGACACCCCGTTTTTGAAGATCGGACGTATACTTTTTGAAAAATTCTAGGATTTGTCCAAAAATAGCATACCGAGGTTACTTGGTAAGTGCTTTTCTTCATACATTGGTATTAAAATTTTCAAAAAATTTCCTCAAAAGTATATGTGTGATATATCGTTGGATTCGATAATTCGGCGCTATTTAAACGGTGCGCATACGGATTTGATTTTCGTGCGCGCCCCATACTAAATTTTCCAAAAAACTATAAAAAATTGCATTTTTGAATTTTCCAAATTTTCCAAGGACACTGGTTGTTCCAAATTTTATTTTTTCTAGTAGATTCCGTCGCCCCGTGTCGATTGAGCCGCTTCTCGGTCTCATCGGACTTTATTTGGACTTGCTACAGCGTTTCCAAAATTCAAAATATCACATTTTCTTTGAAAATTTATAAATTTTCTACTAAAAATTTTCTATTTTTGGCTTCATTCGATCCGTCTCGCCGAGACGAGTCCAGCGACACCCCGTTTTTGAAGATCGGACGTATACTTTTTGAAAAATTCTAGGATTTGTCCAAAAATAGCATACCGAGGTTACTTGGTAAGTGCTTTTCTTCATACATTGGTATTAAAATTTTCAAAAAATTTCCTCAAAAGTATATGTGTGATATATCGTTGGATTCGATAATTCGGCGCTATTTAAACGGTGCGCATACGGATTTGATTTTCGTGCGCGCCCCATACTAAATTTTCCAAAAAACTATAAAAAATTGCATTTTTGAATTTTCCAAATTTTCCAAGGACACTGGTTGTTCCAAATTTTATTTTTTCTAGTAGATTCCGTCGCCCCGTGTCGATTGAGCCGCTTCTCGGTCTCATCGGACTTTATTTGGACTTGCTACAGCGTTTCCAAAATTCAAAATATCACATTTTCTTTGAAAATTTATAAATTTTCTACTAAAAATTTTCTATTTTTGGCTTCATTCGATCCGTCTCGCCGAGACGAGTCCAGCGACACCCCGTTTTTGAAGATCGGACGTATACTTTTTGAAAAATTCTAGGATTTGTCCAAAAATAGCATACCGAGGTTACTTGGTAAGTGCTTTTCTTCATACATTGGTATTAAAATTTTCAAAAAATTTCCTCAAAAGTATATGTGTGATATATCGTTGGATTCGATAATTCGGCGCTATTTAAACGGTGCGCATACGGATTTGATTTTCGTGCGCGCCCCATACTAAATTTTCCAAAAAACTATAAAAAATTGCATTTTTGAATTTTCCAAATTTTCCAAGGACACTGGTTGTTCCAAATTTTATTTTTTCTAGTAGATTCCGTCGCCCCGTGTCGATTGAGCCGCTTCTCGGTCTCATCGGACTTTATTTGGACTTGCTACAGCGTTTCCAAAATTCAAAATATCACATTTTCTTTGAAAATTTATAAATTTTCTACTAAAAATTTTCTATTTTTGGCTTCATTCGATCCGTCTCGCCGAGACGAGTCCAGCGACACCCCGTTTTTGAAGATCGGACGTATACTTTTTGAAAAATTCTAGGATTTGTCCAAAAATAGCATACCGAGGTTACTTGGTAAGTGCTTTTCTTCATACATTGGTATTAAAATTTTCAAAAAATTTCCTCAAAAGTATATGTGTGATATATCGTTGGATTCGATAATTCGGCGCTATTTAAACGGTGCGCATACGGATTTGATTTTCGTGCGCGCCCCATACTAAATTTTCCAAAAAACTATAAAAAATTGCATTTTTGAATTTTCCAAATTTTCCAAGGACACTGGTTGTTCCAAATTTTATTTTTTCTAGTAGATTCCGTCGCCCCGTGTCGATTGAGCCGCTTCTCGGTCTCATCGGACTTTATTTGGACTTGCTACAGCGTTTCCAAAATTCAAAATATCACATTTTCTTTGAAAATTTATAAATTTTCTACTAAAAATTTTCTATTTTTGGCTTCATTCGATCCGTCTCGCCGAGACGAGTCCAGCGACACCCCGTTTTTGAAGATCGGACGTATACTTTTTGAAAAATTCTAGGATTTGTCCAAAAATAGCATACCGAGGTTACTTGGTAAGTGCTTTTCTTCATACATTGGTATTAAAATTTTCAAAAAATTTCCTCAAAAGTATATGTGTGATATATCGTTGGATTCGATAATTCGGCGCTATTTAAACGGTGCGCATACGGATTTGATTTTCGTGCGCGCCCCATACTAAATTTTCCAAAAAACTATAAAAAATTGCATTTTTGAATTTTCCAAATTTTCCAAGGACACTGGTTGTTCCAAATTTTATTTTTTCTAGTAGATTCCGTCGCCCCGTGTCGATTGAGCCGCTTCTCGGTCTCATCGGACTTTATTTGGACTTGCTACAGCGTTTCCAAAATTCAAAATATCACATTTTCTTTGAAAATTTATAAATTTTCTACTAAAAATTTTCTATTTTTGGCTTCATTCGATCCGTCTCGCCGAGACGAGTCCAGCGACACCCCGTTTTTGAAGATCGGACGTATACTTTTTGAAAAATTCTAGGATTTGTCCAAAAATAGCATACCGAGGTTACTTGGTAAGTGCTTTTCTTCATACATTGGTATTAAAATTTTCAAAAAATTTCCTCAAAAGTATATGTGTGATATATCGTTGGATTCGATAATTCGGCGCTATTTAAACGGTGCGCATACGGATTTGATTTTCGTGCGCGCCCCATACTAAATTTTCCAAAAAACTATAAAAAATTGCATTTTTGAATTTTCCAAATTTTCCAAGGACACTGGTTGTTCCAAATTTTATTTTTTCTAGTAGATTCCGTCGCCCCGTGTCGATTGAGCCGCTTCTCGGTCTCATCGGACTTTATTTGGACTTGCTACAGCGTTTCCAAAATTCAAAATATCACATTTTCTTTGAAAATTTATAAATTTTCTACTAAAAATTTTCTATTTTTGGCTTCATTCGATCCGTCTCGCCGAGACGAGTCCAGCGACACCCCGTTTTTGAAGATCGGACGTATACTTTTTGAAAAATTCTAGGATTTGTCCAAAAATAGCATACCGAGGTTACTTGGTAAGTGCTTTTCTTCATACATTGGTATTAAAATTTTCAAAAAATTTCCTCAAAAGTATATGTGTGATATATCGTTGGATTCGATAATTCGGCGCTATTTAAACGGTGCGCATACGGATTTGATTTTCGTGCGCGCCCCATACTAAATTTTCCAAAAAACTATAAAAAATTGCATTTTTGAATTTTCCAAATTTTCCAAGGACACTGGTTGTTCCAAATTTTATTTTTTCTAGTAGATTCCGTCGCCCCGTGTCGATTGAGCCGCTTCTCGGTCTCATCGGACTTTATTTGGACTTGCTACAGCGTTTCCAAAATTCAAAATATCACATTTTCTTTGAAAATTTATAAATTTTCTACTAAAAATTTTCTATTTTTGGCTTCATTCGATCCGTCTCGCCGAGACGAGTCCAGCGACACCCCGTTTTTGAAGATCGGACGTATACTTTTTGAAAAATTCTAGGATTTGTCCAAAAATAGCATACCGAGGTTACTTGGTAAGTGCTTTTCTTCATACATTGGTATTAAAATTTTCAAAAAATTTCCTCAAAAGTATATGTGTGATATATCGTTGGATTCGATAATTCGGCGCCATTTGAACGGTGCGCATGCGGATTTGTTTTTCGCACGCGCCCCATACAAAAATTTTCAAAAAACACATAGAATTTGCATTTTCGAATTTTCCAAATTTTCCAAGGACACCGGTTGTTCAAAATTTTATTTTTTCTAGTAGATTCCGTCGCCACGCGTCGATTGAGCCGCTTCTCGGTCTCATCCGACTATATTTGGACTTGTTACGTCATTTTCAAAATTCAAAAAACAACATTTTCTTAGGAAATTTTAAAAATTTCCACTAAAAATTTTCTATTATTTGCATTATTAGATCCGTCTCGCCGAGACGAGCCCGACGACACCTCATTTTTGAGAATCGGACACACGCTTTTTGAAAAATTCGTAGATTTGTCGAAAATCAGCATACCGAGGTTACTTGGTAAGTGCTATTCTCCATACATTGACATTCGAATTTTCAAAAATTTTCTTTTAACATACAAGTGTGATACCTCGTTGGATTCGATAAATCGGCGCCATTTGAACGGTGCGCATGCGGATTTGTTTTTCGCACGCGCCCCATACAAAAATTTTCAAAAAACACATAGAATTTGCATTTTCGAATTTTCCAAATTTTCCAAGGACACCGGTTGTTCAAAATTTTATTTTTTCTAGTAGATTCCGTCGCCACGCGTCGATTGAGCCGCTTCTCGGTCTCATCCGACTATATTTGGACTTGTTACGTCATTTTCAAAATTCAAAAAACAACATTTTCTTAGGAAATTTTAAAAATTTCCACTAAAAATTTTCTATTATTTGCATTATTAGATCCGTCTCGCCGAGACGAGCCCGACGACACCTCATTTTTGAGAATCGGACACACGCTTTTTGAAAAATTCGTAGATTTGTCGAAAATCAGCATACCGAGGTTACTTGGTAAGTGCTATTCTCCATACATTGACATTCGAATTTTCAAAAATTTTCTTTTAACATACAAGTGTGATACCTCGTTGGATTCGATAAATCGGCGCCATTTGAACGGTGCGCATGCGGATTTGTTTTTCGCACGCGCCCCATACAAAAATTTTCAAAAAACACATAGAATTTGCATTTTCGAA